>CM023831.1:367500-617500 GCA_013266295.2 Branchiostoma floridae x Branchiostoma japonicum | reverse complement strand
ACAAACAAGCCTGCTGCTCCCTGTGACCTGTGTGTCCTTCTGGACAGCTCGGACAGCTTCCTGGCTAACACAGCGCCGTGCACGGAACAGCACAACTACATCTGTCAGGATGGTAAAACCATCATACGTACTTTTTCTGCCACTGAATTAGTAAAATTCTAACTAGAAGAATGCTTAGTAGAACAAGTGACGCACTAAAAAAGACAAACAGGACACTGTAAGCCACGATGATAATGGCGCTACTGAGCATTTGAACGTCAGCCACATTGACAAAAATGCAAGTTAAAAACCACAATTAACCAAAATAAACTGGGTCGGTCACGGCGTAAACAGCACAAAGGTCAAAGGTAAAGGCCCCTAACTTGCAAACATTTCTTGTGATGGGCATCATTGTGTTTTACGTCTCAGAGGTTTGTGTATTTGACGCATATGTGCAGTTTCAAACCTTGAATCAGCTTGTTAAAAAACTGACTGTGGAAAATCTCTCCCTCGTTCCAGTCCTGACGCCGTGCGGACAGAACGTGTGTCAGAACGGCGGCAACTGCACCTCCTGCTTCGGAGACTCCAGCAACTTCTGTGACTGTCCTGACGGGTTTGACGGCAAGACTTGTGAAACAAGTAGGTACTTCAAGACGCAGAGTTTCCCCAGAATCGCGCGTTCATTTATATTTCGCATGTGTAAAATATGTTTGTTTCATGTAAATTTTCTAATCTCAGCGTGCTAACTCCTCTACCATGAAAGATAAATAATCAATGATAAAAACCTTATTCTCAAATACCACAACAGACATTGACGAGTGTGCTTCCAACCCGTGCCAAAATGGCGGGAGTTGCCATGACGACATCAACTCCTACCACTGCGTCTGCCCAACCGGTTACCAAGGAGACCACTGCGAGTCAGGTACGTGTGACAAGAATGAAGGACGCAAAACTGTTTACCTTGCCGACATGTCGGTAACTCTTCAGCATTGCCTGAATAAACTGTAGTACTCCTCATTGCCGCAGGGTGGCGGTATGGTAATTATGCGGTCCCAAACGTGACTGAGTGTTTGCCCTCTCGTCTCTGTCTTGGTACCATACCTAGTACCTCTGTTCACGACTACCCTACTTGTATCTTGGTCACGGTTGGGACTGCATGGCCACTTGGAGACGCCACATACAGGGCTCACGTTCGTGCATATTCAGACCGCGACAGTTCCCTCCTAACGTTGTCTTACCTTCCGTCTGTTTTATGTAGACCTGGACTGGTGTTCCCAAGTCCAGTGTCCTCTCGGGTTCGTCTGCCAGGACTTCACCTTCTACTTCCTCTGCGCCCGTGAGTTTTATTTAACTCCATATGTTTCATATGGATGGTTTTTCCTTATGTTTCCTCTTCACTTTGATATCACAGTTATAACGTTATCACATCGTGCTGTTGGTGAAATCGTCTTTAAGCAATCCTTGTCATTGAATAACATTAATACATCTGATACATACATCTGATTAATGCTGATGTAGCAATTGGATTTTTTTTCATTAATTTTAAACTACTAAAAGTAGATTTAAGTAACGTCACAAGAAACACTCTTTGCGACTGTTTATATGAATATTCATAAATGCGTGCATGAATATCATCATGATTTCACGTGACTGATCTTTTTTTATTTTTCTAGAAATTATTCTTACATTTAGCATGCAATTTACCATTCTTCTAAACTCATACTGGCAAGTTTAAGTACTTAGTCATGACTCATGATGTATTAGTTTGCAAGAACAATTGTTCACAAAAATCCCCCTGAACACTGTGTGCATCTAGACCCATCTCCCATCGCCCGCGGGTTCCCGTACCAGTGCAGCAGCGCCTCCTGTCCGGATGGCATGTACTGCACCCAGGAGGGCGTGGCAGCCTTCTCCTGCAGGCCCTGAGTGACGTCATGACCGGACCCTTCCACGTGACCACAAGCAGCCAATGGCTGCCTACATGCGTGCCTTGAAAGTGTGCTGAGATTTTTTGGTCTGATTTAGAGTCTAACTAGAGTTCCTTCGCCAAATGATGTTAAATTTTAGAACTGATGTATGTTTCTCATTGAGTATGCAAATAAGATCCTCATTTGCAATTATACCAGTTGATCATATTCTCTACCCAATGTCAGTCTTATTTTAACAACAAAAGGCATTTGTTCATGAATTATGCAAATAAGGTCCTGATTTGAATGAGTTTTGTTTAATGATGGTCATCTTCATTTAAATGCCACAAGTATGGTATTCCCGGCAGTTACCATAATGTAATTATGGCTTTTTCTGATTAATTATGTAAATTAGGTCCTAATTTACATGCCTAATATCTGCTGATGTTCCTCTCGCTCTCAATAACATATGTCACGAGTTTAAATAATCCTATCATGGAATGCAGCATATTTGTATAATTCCCTCATTAATTATGCAAATTGACAAACACTCACACACACACACATAAACACACATACATACATACACACACACAAACACACACACACACACACATACACACACACACACACACACATACATACACACAAACACACATACATACACACACACACACACACACACACACACACACATACATACATACGCACACACACACGCACACACACACACACACACACACGCACACACACACACACACACACACAAACACACATACACACACACACAAACGCTACTTGAAACATAACTTTCTTGGCTTCTTGGCGAAGGTAACTAGAGATAGTGGATATTAGATTCAATAAAACAGCAGGAAAATGATATTCACAGTTTCTGTCCATTTTTGACTCACACTTTTTATATTACAGTTCTGATTTTTCTTCTGCTTAAAAAACTTTCTTGCCTGTGATGAAAAAATACTTTTCAGGCAAGTCCCATTTCATTCCACTTTCCATGTCAATTATTTGCCTCAAAACGCAGAGTGTCTTTTTGTGTGCGCACCGATAACAAAAAAGACCCGTTAGACTTCTATTAAAGTTCCAAAATAATACTTCAAAAACTCATTTTGAAATGCTATCCATTTATCTAATAATTACACAATTAGGAAAAGTGTACGTGTTACATCATGTCATGTTGTTTAATGCCCATATACGGATAACAGTGTTGGAACCGAAATTCCCTCCAATGATTCGAGAATTCCGTTTCCGCGGCAACCAGCCGTGTCGCCATAGCAACCCCGTTACCATGGCAACATAGCAACAATGCCCTCTCTAACATAGTAACATTGATGGGTTGGAAATTTCCTTCTTATGTACACATTATCTTTGGTTCGCCTGTATTTAGACGTGTCATGTAATCTTCTATATATTTATTATGATATTTACAAAAATAGAAATATGACAGTGGAAACGTAGAAAGAACATGTCTCACCCTCCCTGTAATATCGATTATCTATTGATTTGTCGAATTAGTAGGAATGCAACTGGAATGTGGCAGTGTTTTTCTTACTTTTCTGTCGTGTTAGCATATGTACAATATTTATATCAGGTGTGACTATGGTTCCTTTTGAAAAATCCCACTTTCGTACAAAATCTTTTAGAATATGTGTAAAAGATTTAATCTTAACTTTTCTTGATTTTATGTCATCATTGCACTCATTCCGGATGAATGTCAAAATTGATATTGTGGATCTCCTGGTTATGATCAGGATAGAAAGACGTTTCCTATTGACCCAAGCACTAAGAATCCTCTCTACAGTGGCCACCTGTAAACTCTGTCCATTCTCTTTTGGTGCCTTAAGTGGTCTTTACAGACAGTTTTAGCTGTATAGTATCAACAGGCTCCAGAGGCGGCTGGAAAGAGTAGACATTGGCGAAATAGACAGACAGAAAACATGCCAGGGGAGTAGTGGCTAGTTTGCCACTCTATTTGGCCAATTTGCACTCTTTCCAGCCGCCTCTGAAGCCTGTTAGAGGCTAACTGTATAGTGTCACGGATTTTCTTTGCTCCAGGACCTTTTTTTTTTCTGCGTCTTCACCGTGAGACCAATAATGGACACGGTCACTTAAAGATGGTCCACCCCTTCCACGTAAAATGTCTTAAAATGGACCCGTCTACTTTTGCAAGAGGAGTGAAGGAGGCGGTCTACGTAAGAGCCCACAGACCTACCCTGAACAGAGACGGGGGGAGACACAAGTTATCTGGCACGTATGACCCGCTACTACGGTCACGTGTCTCTGACGTCACGTTCCAAGAGTAGACGGGTCCATTCCGTGAACAATTGCAAGGTTGATGGAGTCAACCGAAAATTTGGGGTAAGTCCCAATATTCTTTGTAGTGTTGGCAGTTAGCGTTTAGTTTCCATTTCATAATGTGCACGGTTGTGTGTGCAGTTCATAATATCCAAGCAGATGTAAGGGTGGAATTTGGCATCTTTTTTTGTCAGAAAAAGTTCCACCCGTACTATAGTATTTGACATCCAGAATTGATTAACATTTGGCACAGTTTGATCAAAATCAAACGTTTATTGGATATTATAACGCATCAAAACAAAGCTCTTTCCCTGTAAAATCTATCCCTGACCTTAAACTAAGTCGAGTAGGACTCGTTTTATGGTTCAAGACGCTGCTATTCACCGCTTCTACGATGATATCAACACTAAAACCTGTCTTTAGGACTTTGTGGCGCACGACAATGTTGTCATGTAAGGGATATTAATCAGCATTAAGCACTCTGTTCCCTATGGCATGTCAATGGACCGGCAGGTCGTTCACCCCTAACACCACAGCCGCTTACCAGGTCTGATTTGTGCAGGGGATTAGGAGTTTTCAATGGAAGAGTTTGGAGAGATTAAAACACGTACAGCGCTTGAAACACGCACCCACTACTATTGCCGAGTGTTCGGTATGTAGTTACGGCATGTAGTATTACGACATGCCAAAGGCAATAGCTGATTGTAATTTGGACTCCACCACTGTACAATTGACGTATCTTATGACGTGCTTTTATTAGGACGTTTCTTTGCTTACACAATGGCATACCTACTGTCAACAACTTCCTAAAATGTAGATATCTAATGGTGAAGACATGTATATGTTTTGGGGGTGTGAGCGGTGTAAATGTTGTTGGTTTAACCAGGCTGGCGTTACTATGACGTCAGCTCAACACGACCGTCTCCACAACACCGCCCGTTCCCAGGTTTGCCTCGTGCCAAACTTACCGAGTCAGAGTAGCCGTTAATAGACTTGTTTGATGAGTTTGCGACACGCGCCGCTGGAGTCAAGGATGTGGCTGGACTTCGTAACGTCCTACCGAGGCCCGCACGAATCAGCGGTCTGTATCCCCGTGTGTAATTATAAGACCTGCAGAATTCGAGGCAGCGCCACAGTCGAACTCAGCTCTACAGACGGTAAAGATGTGGAAATTGCTGTTGATCGCGGCTGTAGTCGCCTGGCCAGCCTCGGCACAAGGTAGATCTACACGTTGTGTTAGTTATTTTAGCTATTCAACTGGGAGGAAGAATAGGGCTGCAGGTATGCACAGTTTAGATATGCAGGAGTGCATGATACTGGGGGACTGTTGTGTCAAGAACCGTGCTTTATCCAACTATGCTCAGGCACGGTTCAGGATTGTCCAACCGTATCCAGAACCGTGCCTGGAGGAAAATCTATATTTTTGGATACGCGAAGACTACCTAGAACCGTGCCTGATCCTAACCCATTCAGGCATAGAACCAGATAGGCACGGTTCTGGATACGATATGGACGTGACAGTAGAGAACTGTTCAGACACGGGATAACGGATACATGTGGCCTGGTGGATAAAGGGTAATAGGTGTTATAACGTTACATGTCTTCTTTTTTTGGAGGCGGGGGGGGGGGTCACTTAATGTATGTCTAAGTGCGATGATGATGGTAAAGCTGGTGTGTTACGCCGAATTAAAGGGGTCCTAAAGTCCAGAAGGGAGTGCTATTTTCCGACAGACATTAATTTTAGGAAGTGAAAAATGCATATTACTTTACAGTATACAATCAAAATATCCATTATGCACGCAAGTCATAAAACGCATCGAAACCAGGACAAACTCCCCAGATACCCTCTTAACTATCCCAGACTGCACCGCGCAACCCCATTGGTGTCTATGCTTGAACCAAGAACGTTACGTTTTAGACCTAAATTCAGGGGCGATAAGAAAAAAATCGTATCGTTTTGTGTTCTATGATAGCTTATCAACAATTGGCCTTCTTGGTGTCCTTATCGCCCCTCCTTTATGCCGAAATTATTGGCAATGAAAAGAACGGCGTAATCTAATTATCTTTCTAATAAGCAGCGTAATCTAATTATCTGTTCAATAAAAATTTACATACAAATAAATTGAGAAAGTCAAAACACGCAAGATGAAACTGGCAGCTCACTCTATTAGACATCCTGATATTATAGCACCCAAGCTAGAGGACAAGCAAAGTAAAGTAAGTAAGTTTTCAATAATCAGCTTATTGGTGTGCTTGTCTCCAATCGCTTTTGCCGAAAATGTTTATGTTGACTTGAAGTGTATGAGCATTTCGTAATCCAAAGTTCCCGGATGTATCTATTGTGGTTCAGTATGGGGGGAAATGATATTGATATCGCTTTACAAACACGTGCCGCTTAAGTCGCAGAAGCGAAATTTGTAAAAAGTCGGCTAGTAATGTATTCATTGAAGCATAGTCTATCAGAAAATAGCACTCCCTTCTGGACTTTAGGACTCCTTTAAGGGCGGTTATACCGGCTATACAGATACAGAAGATAATCATACAATTGTAATGTAAGTATGATTATGCTTTAAACTGGCATTAAATCATGCAGGCTACAGGAGATAGTTATTTCATCAATGCAAGATATCATTATGGAAAAGGAGACTTTGATTTCTTTTCATGAGGATTACCTGGTGTATATATATATATATATATGTGTGTGTGTGTGTGTTTGTGTGTGTGTGTGTGTGTGTGTGTGTGTGTATGTGTGTCTGTGTGTGTGTGTGTGTGTCTGTGTGTGTATGTGTGTCTGTGTGTGTCTGTGTGTGTGTGCATGTGTCTGTCTGTGTGTGCGTGTGTGTATGTGTGCGCGCGCGCGCGCGTGTGTGTCTGTGTGTGCGCGCGCGTGTGCGTGTGTATGTGCATGTGTCTGTATGTGAGTGCGTGAGTGTGTGTGTGCGCGCGCGCGTGTGTGTGCGTGTGCGTGTGTATGTGCGTGTGTATGTGCGTGTGTGTTTGTGCGTGCGTGCGTGTGTGTACGTGTGTGTGTATATGTGTGCATGTGTGTGTGTTTGCGTGTGTGTGTGTATATGTGTGTGTGTGTGAGTGTGTGTGTGTGTGTGTGTGTGTGTGTGTGTGTGTGTGTGTGTGTGTGTGTGTGTGTGTGTGTGTGTGTGTGTGTGTCTTTATATATTGGTGAGTACTAAAATCTACTTTATTTGCAACTGCTTGAAAAAAAAAACCTTTAAGAACATGACCTGGTGATCAACAGGTTTTCTTCCTTCTTCAGGCGAACCGGTGTACCTGGCCACACATGACACCTGGGCCTTTTATAAGGTTCGTGCGACCGGAGCGATGTCCAACGACAACGTCAAGTCGGCTTGCCAGATGGCGGGGATGGGGTATCCGTGCTACTTCTCAGGTTCTGCTGGGTGTACCGCCTCCAGCTTATGGACCTCAGACTGCATCACGTACGACAGTGCCGGTTTCAGCTGTCTTACCCGCTGGGTCCTCTCCAGTAAACTGTGTGGACACACTGACGCTCAGCAGTGTCAGCCCCTTGATGACACCTTTGTGTACCGCCCTAACTGGAGTGGTGGCGCCTTCGGAGTGGACTTCGACACTCACACCTACCTGGCGGGAGCGAACTACAACGACATGTACGCCCTGTGTGCAGGTGAGGCTGCAGCCTCGATATCGTTACACAAGACAGATTAATTCATGCATTTTCATTTTACTTTCTTGGGAAGAATAACATGGTTTCTAAAACTAATCTAATATAATGTATTCTAACCTTCACCGACGTAATATAATGATGATTAACCGTTTCAAAGTCTTTTAGCCTGAATATAGCCTCTTAATATATGTAATTGTGATTCGTATTATAATACAATGATCTGACAACAGTTTTACTGTAACTCTCAACAGACTTCATGTTTCATTGTCACATCTGTTACATGCCAGTTAAATGTCAAACCTCCCATTTCCAGTTCGTACTACGTGCGCGACCACCGTGTGTGCACACGGAACCTGTACTGGTGGGAACGAAGGCTACACCTGTACCTGTGAGAGCGGCTGGACAGGACGCAACTGTGACCAAGGTTAGTATTTGTCTTGTTTCATTGTAACAAAAGTACTCTTTTCGGCAGGTGACATTGTGAGAAGATACATTAATAACGGGCGGGCGGGGGAGACATAAAACGCTACCAATCAATTGAGTCCAATTGCAACATGGTGGTGTTGTACATTTTAAGCAGCTTGTAAGCAGTGAAGTACCAAAGACTGAACTGTTGCATTTAGTTATTCTATTTTCATTTTACATTTAACACTTTTACCAGACATCGATGAGTGCTTGTCCTCCCCATGTGCACACGGAACCTGTACTGACGGCGTGGCGAGTTACACCTGTAGCTGTGAGAACGGCTGGACAGGGACCAACTGTGATCAAGGTTTGTAAAATTGTTTCACTGACTTCACTGACACAATCACCCTGTTCTGTAATTGACATTCAACAGAAGCTGGCTTTATTGCTGTGAATTGTTGCATTGTCATTTTTTCCAGACATCGATGAGTGCGCCTCTTCCCCATGTGCACACGGAACCTGTACTGACGGCGTGGCGAGTTACACCTGTAGCTGTGAGAACGGCTGGACAGGGACCAACTGTGATCAAGGTTGTGAATTTGTATACACCTGTTTCAAAAAGAGGGAAGAAACACGTAATCTATATAATCAATGATAGCCTTATATGTTCGTCCACCTGTATACAATAGATGTAGTGTAGCACTTTTATAGAGTATTTATACGTAACGACTGCATCATGTAAACTTCATGTACTGCTTTTAGCCCACATTGGCATGAATGTACAAATAAACATTATTGTCATTTTTCCAGACATCGATGAGTGCTTGTCCTCCCCATGTGCACACGGAACCTGTACTGACGGCGTGGCGAGTTACACCTGTAGCTGTGAGAACGGCTGGACAGGGACCAACTGTGATCAAGGTCAGTACATTTCTGGACACAAATTACACTGGTAGATTGACATCCATATTTGTTGGGTGACCGAATAGCTTATTAATAATAAGCAAACTTGAAAATCGGACTTTGTATATACATATATTCCAAGAAGCATCAAAAGCTATTAATGTATGATATTATACTAAGACAATAGCGGAGATTGTGGGTTAGCTGCAAAAGATATCTGACGTGTACACTTCAAATAAGCAATATCAACAATCTGGCAATAGGCAAAACAAATTACCGTAAGTCTAATTCTTATTATTTGGAGAACTGTTTAATTTTTTCTCCTGATGTAATGTGGCGATTGAATGAGTATGAAAGTCTAGATAGAGTGAAAAGATTTTGTTTATGTTTCAGACATTGACGAGTGCGCGAGCAATCCTTGTTGGCTGGGAGGAACCTGCCTGGATCACGTGAACGGCTACAGCTGTGTCTGTCCTAAAGACAAGACGGGAAAGCACTGTGAAACTGGTACTATAAAGACTTCCTTGTCATGATAGCCTCGCTTGTATTGTGACGTTTCCTTTTTCTGTCAGCGGAACAGCACCTCAGAAAATACCAAGATGCGTAGGGCGATCCTTCAATTGACTGGAATTTATCCATTTTTTTCTGTCTGTTTGTATTGTTTTAGGCTTATGTACTATAATACGTCCATTCGTAAAGAAAGAGTGGCGAACTTTTTACTAAATAATACAAGGGTTAAAAAGGTGTGACTGCAGGTGTTGATATTGTTATACAAAACCAACTTAGATCGACACATTTATGGACAATAACAACACGTATTAGTCAAATGAATTGAAAGGCTGCTCACTTTTGTTTTGTACAAATTTCAGGCTCTTTTGCGGGAGAATGTTACCAGTTCTCCTCCACCGCCGCCGCCCACCCTGACGCGGCCCGGGCCTGCCAGGCTCAGAACGGCCACCTGGCGGATGTGAAGGACGGGCAGCAGCAAACTTTCCTCGCCGACACGATCGCGGCTTCCACAGGAGCCTCCAGCTGGCTCGCACTCAAAACAGCACCGGCGGTGTTTCTCTACAGCAACGGAGCTCCGTTCTCTGGTATGAAGGAACGATATTTCAAATTCATCAATGGAGGGGGATCGTTTAAATGATGCATTGCTTGAAAGGCGTACTAAATGTTACAAAAAAAAAGTGGGTAAATCACTAAGGCTGAATTTCAAGCAATGTTTTGTTATTTGTGTTTCATTTGAAGTTTGTATTTATTTTGTTATGTTGTGTAGACTAGACCCATCAAAAACCAGCTTGTTTAAATGACAATAACAATGAACGTTATTGCATATATGGGCCAAATGCACTAGGTTAGATAACTGAGGTATAAGGGTAGGAGAAAGATTACTAGTATACTATATTACGTCTACATCTACTTTTAAAAGCGCCTACCTAACATTATAAACATTTGATGAATAGGATGGACAATGTTATTTTTTAACATTAACAACCTAAGCATCGATCAATTTGAATATTGATAATGGTGACTTTATGGCTCGTTCTTGCCCTGAGACTCGTCCCCAGGCCCCCTGCAGTGGTCTACAAATAAGCCTGCTGCTCCCTGTGACCTGTGTGTCCTTCTGGACAGCTCGGACAGCTTCCTGGCCAACATAGCGCCGTGCACGGAACAGCACAACTACGTCTGCCAGGACGGTAAAACAATCTTTATATGCAGCTGTGAAGAGCATCATTGATACCATCTGCAGATGCCTTTTGTTTACGCCGCAGAGGCCTGTATCTTTGACTCATCATGCGCAGTTAAAAACCTTGAATCAGCTTGTTGCAAACTAACTGCGTAAAATTGTTCTTATCTGTACCGTTATTTTATTCCAGTCCTGACGCCATGCGGACAGAACGTGTGTCAGAACGGCGGAAACTGCACCTCCTGCTTCGGAGACTCCGCCGCCTTCTGCGACTGTCCTGACGGGTTCGACGGCAAGACTTGTGAAATAAGTAGGTGCTTCAAGACGCAGAGTTACCCCAGAATCGCGCGTTCATTGGTTTATATTTCGCATGTGTAAAATATGTTTGTTTCATGTAAATTTTCTAATCTCAGCGTGCTAACTCCTCTACCATGAAAGATAAATAATCAATGATAAAAACCTTATTCTCAAATACCACAACAGACATTGACGAGTGTGCTTCCAACCCGTGCCAAAATGGCGGGAGTTGCCATGACGACATCAACTCCTACCACTGCGTCTGCCCAACCGGTTACCAAGGAGACCACTGCGAGTCAGGTTAGTATAACCTGGATATAGGGTAGGCAGCTAAAGGAGAATAAACCACAATAAAACCATTCATCCGACGTGTCGGTAACTCTTCAGCAATTGTCCTCATGGCCTGAATGGACTGTAGTACTACTCATTGCCGCAGGGTGGCGCTATAGCAAGGATGCGGTCCCAAACGTGACTAAGTTTATATGCCTCCTCGTCTCTGTTCATGACTGGAGTAGACGCAGTCATGTTTGTGACCTTGTTGTAGAGCCACCCTGCGGCAAGGAGGACAGCAGAGTCCATTCAGGCCCTGTGAAGTTTCGGACATATGTAGACCACCCTAACGTTGTTTTTGTTTGTTTGTGTGTCCTTCCTGTGTTTTATGTAGACATGGACTGGTGTTCCCAAGTCCAGTGTCCTCTGGGGTTCGTCTGCCAGGACTTCACGTTCTACTTCCTCTGCGCCCGTGAGTACAGTTTTATTTAACTCCCTATGAGTATCATGAGTATCGATAGAATATACTGTTTTCCCCATGTTTCCTCTTCACTTTGATGTCACAGTTATATTTATAACGTTATCACAAGTTATTGGTGAAATCGTCTTTAAGCAATCCTTATCATTGAATACCATTACATCAAATCAAATCAAATCAAATCTTTATTCAGTAAGGAACTCGCGGGATGACCCGAATTACGTCCTTATTACAAAATCGGTCACTTACAACAACAATGACTAATACACTGACGTAACATAATTTAACTCGCATTAAAAACATTTACAAGACAATGACACAGTAGAAAAAAACACTATACATAGAATACAATTACCAAGTGCGGTTTAACATATGTGCTACAGACTAATTGTCTTATTATAGAGACGAACTGCACAGTGCAGGAAAGAGTTGCTAAGTCTCTTAGTCCGGGCTTTAGGTACACTGATTGTGCCAGAGTTTCTGAGTGTGAGTCCCGTGGCACCTGACCTTGTAGGTGGCACCAGGTCATGTAGTGGGTGATCCTCCTGCAGCATGCGCTGGAACAGGTGGACTGCTGCCTCTTCCCTTCTCGACTTCAGTGTGGGCAGGTCAGGCACACTGCGTCTTCCTCCCAGGGAAATGATGCGCAAGGCCCGGCGCTGGACCCTCTCAATGGCCAGTTCTTGCTCATTACTGCATCCGACGAGTAACACATGTGCGTACTCGAGCACTGGCCGGACTAGTGCCAGGTAAATCTGGATAAGGTCCGTGACACTGGTGCCTTGTTTCGTTAGAAGCCGTAAGTAATGTAGTCTGCGCGACGCCTTACTTATCATAGAGGTAACCTGTTCGTTGAAGGTGAGGTCCTTGTCTATGAGGAAACCCAGTCCCTTGGCACAGTCAACAGATGGCACTGGTTGGCCTCCAAGAGTGATCGTGGGTGGAGTTGGGACAGATCTACTGAAACTGATGACCCACATCTGATCGATACATGACATAGGAATTGTTTTTCATTAATTTTTCACAGCCAAAGGTCGTTTTTGAGTAACGTCTCAAGAGACACTCTTTGCGACGGTTTATATGAATATTCATAAATGCGTGCATGAATATCATCATGATTTCAAGTGATTGATCTTTTTTTTATTTTTCTAGAAAGTATTCTTACATTTAGCAAGCAATTTACCATTCTTCTAAACTCATACTGGCAAGTACAGTACTTAGACATGACTCATGATGTATTGGTTTATTACCTTTGCAAGAAAACTTTACAACAACTACCCTGTGAACACTGTGTGCATCTAGACCCATCTCCCATCGCCCGCGGGTTCCCGTACCAGTGCAGCAGCGCCTCCTGTCCGGATGGCATGTACTGCACCCAGGAGGGCGTGGCAGCCTTCTCCTGCAGGCCCTGAGTGACGTCATGACCGGACCCGTACACGTGACCACGAGCAGCCAATGGCTGCCTACATGCGTGCCTTGAAAGTGTGCTGAGATTTTTTGGTCTGATTTAGAGTCAAACTAGAGTTCCTTCGCCAAATGATGTTAAACTTTAAAACTAATGTATGTTTCTCATTGAGTATGCAAATAAGATCCTCATTTTCATGAATTACACCAGTTGATCATATTCTCTACCCAATGTCAGTCTTATCTTAACAAAAAATGCATTTGTTCATGAATTATGCAACTAATTATATAAGGTCCTGATTTGAATGAGTTTTGTTTAATGATGGTCATCTTCATTTAACTTCCAAATGCCACAAGTATGGCACTCTCGGCAATTACCACAATTTAATCATAGCTTTTTCTAATTAATTATGTAAATTAGGTCCTAATTTACATGACTAATATCTGCTGATGTTCCTCTCGCTCTCAATGACATATGTCACGAGTTTAAATAATCCTATCATGGAATGCAGCATATTTGTATAATTCCCTCATTAATTATGCAAATTGACAAACACTCACACACAAACACACACACACACACACATTCACACACATGCACACATGCACACATACACACACATACGTGTACACATACACACACACACACACATACACACATACACACACATACACACACACACACACAAACAAACACACAAACACACACACATATACACAAACACACACACACACACACACACACAAACTCACACAAACGCTCCTTGAAACATAACCTTCTTGGCTTCTTGGCGAAGGTAACTAGAGATAGGGGATATTAGATTCAATAAAACAGCAGGAAAATGATATTCAGTTTCTGTCCATTTTTGACTCACTTTTTATATTACAATTCTGATTTTTATTCTGATTTCTTTAAAAAAATTTCTTGCCTGTGATGAAAAAATACTTTTCAGACAAGTCTCATTTCATTCCCCTTTCCATGTCAATCATTTGCCTAAAAATGCAGAGAGTACTTTTGTGTGCGCGCCGATAACAAAAAAGACCCGTTAGACTTCTATTAAAGTTCCAAAATAATACTTCAAAAACTCATTTTGAAATGCTGTCCATTTATTTAATAATTATCCAATTAGGAAAAGTGTACGTGTTACATCATATCATGTCGTTTAACGCCCATATACGGATAACAGTGTTGGAACCAAAATTCCCTCCAATGATTAGAATTCCGTTTCCGTAGCAACCAGCTGTGTCGCCATAGCAACCCCGTCACCATGGCAACATAGCAACAAAGCCATCTCTGACATAGTAACATTGAAGGGTTGGAAATTTCCTTCTTATGTACACATTGTCTTTGGTTTACCTGCGCTCTTATACTTAGACGTGTCATGTAAACTTCTATATTTATTATGATATTTACAAAAATAGAAATATGACAGTGGAAAAGTAGAAAAACATGTCTCACCCTCCCTGTAATATCGATTACATAGAATATTAATCTATTTGTCATATCGATAGAAATGCAGTTTGAATTTGGCAGTGTTGCTCTTTTCTTTTTTGGCAGGAGGCATTATGATACAAAGTACCGCTCTATGTAAATTCATCTCAGCATATATACAACATTTGCATATGTACGGCGTGACTATGATTCCTTTGGGAATATTCCACTTTCGTACAAAATACACTCGAATATGTGCAAATGATTTAAGCTTAGCCTTTCTTGATTTTATGTCATCATTGCACTCATTCCGGATGAATGTCAAAATTGATCTTGTCGATCTCCTGGTTATGACAAGTATAATTGAAAGACGTTTCCTATTGAACAAAGGAACAGGCATTAAGAATCCTCTCTACAGTGGCCACCTGTAAACTGTGTCCATTCTCTTTTAGTCCCTTATTAATTATTTGTGGTCTCTACTGACAGTTTTAGCTGTATAGTAGCCTCTACCAGGCTTTAAAGGCAACTGGGAAGAGTAGACATTGGCCAAATAGACAGATAAAAGGGCAGTAGTGGCCAAAGGAGTACAGTTTGCCACTCTATTTCTGGGTGTATTTTTCTGGTTAATTTCTACTCTTTCCAGCCACCTCTGAAGCCTGTTAGAGGCTAACTGTATAGTGTCACAGATTTTCTTTGCTCCAAGATCTTTTTATTTTTTTCCCTCTTCACCGAGAGACTAAGAACGCTCCAAAATACGTGGCGTATTCATACGGGTTCACCTTGTCCAAGTCGGACACGGTCACATAAAGGTGGTCCCTCGCCTGAAGCCTGAACACCCCTTCCACGTAATATGTCTTCGCCCACGCCCCACCTTCCAGCACAGTGTGGACTGTACCACCGCCGTTCATGATCCGGTAGGCGGGGGGTGACCTGGGCAGCTGGTACACGGAGAAGGACAGGTGCGGGGAGCCCGTGTCTGTAGCGCCCTCCGGCGGAATATGTGTGAACTGTACCTAAAATGGATGGGTAATTAAAGTACATGTACTTAGTATCATACATTGCAGCCTGGTTACCTATATTTGCCAGTAAGGACTTAGTTAGGATCTATGCCCTACAAAAAGTCAACAGAAAAAGCACAGAAATGGGTAATCATGATCTAAAATGTGAAGAAACATTAAAAAAAACATTTCTTGGAAAAAACATAATGCTGTTTTATCATCAGAGATACAACAATTCTGTCAGAACAAAGAATACTGAGCTCTGCACGACATGTGTACAGTGTAAGGACACCACCTAGCGGATTGTGTGAGAAGCGTACCTGGCAGTATATGTTGTAGTAGCCGGTTAGCGGCACTACAAGGCTGCCCTCCTCAGGGCTGTACTTCATGCCGTGCGCTAAGTACGAAGCGCCGCCGCCGCCCGCTTGCCAGTCCACTATCCGGGAAGAGCCCACTGAAAACATATACACACAGAAGCTTTAGAATCTCCCACTTTTCTTATGTTTGTTTCTAAAATTTTCGGAATCTATTTTGAGTTACAAAATAATGCTTCCTTTTAAAATCCGGGCAATAGTTTTGATTGGTTAGAAGGTCTGGGATAAAAGATGAAGGTTTTTTTTTTAACGCTTAGCAATACTAGTTTTCTTTCGAAAGGTACTTAAAAGCAAATAATCATACGTATGAAACCTTGCTCCCTTGCCGGAGTTTTGGGATTTAACGTTGTTTTTATTTCTCTCTGTGTGTCTTCGCTGAGAAAATGGTAACATTCAAGCCCGCGCCGTCAAAGAAAGGATTGACTACATTTGTACTACAAGACAATTCAATTTACCCGACGCAGACTGCAGTCCGGTCCTGCCCGCTAGGAGCGCCACCGGCAGGTAGAAACTTGTGTTTCTCTCGATGACGTCACCGACAGCTGGCAGTTGCCATGGCAAACAGTCTGGGGAAAATGGCGGGAAATATAAGACTATAGAACTGATGTAACATTGTGCCATGTAGTCCGGTCGGGTGGATGACATTATTCCAAGAAATAAGATCACATACAAGTTAACCAGCCCCTCCAACTCTGAACTGCCACTTGCTACATAATGTAATCCAACACCACAGGGTGTCTGCTACAGCACCAGTTAGCATGGTGGCAGCCGTCTGGTCCAGGTCATTGACCTTATGTGCTTGGAGAACTGTTTATTACCAACTGTTTATTGCTCAAAAACACAAACGTACATAGGCGGGGGGATGCTTCTCCCTGGATGGGGTACAGTTTGTTACATATACAAAAGGAAATAACAGAAGAACGGGGCAAAAAATGTGTTTTCGAATTCCTTCTGTGTAGGTGAACATGACAAAAACGAGTAAAAAAAGTGATCGTACCTCTGCTGCTGCACGGTTTGGTCCCTCCCGCTCCGCCAGGTGAAACCGTCTGAAAACACAAGTACGTGAAACTGTCAGCAAAGTTGCACAGACACGTACATTCACGGCACGAAAACTTTAGCCTGGTTTGCAGACCATTTTAGCTCCCGAATCTATATCCTCTCCGCAAATAGAGAGAGGATATAGACTCGGGAGCCTAAATAGGTCTGGTAACCAGGCTACGAAAACTGGTATCTAAGCATGCTAAACCTCAGATCACTCAGTTTATCTGGACTTTGTCCTGGGCCTACTCTATAGAAAAGCTACTAATCCTGATCTTGAATCATAATGTTGTTATCACAACGCAGTACAATGCAAGAAAATGCGAAATCACCATCATGGTAGTTTCCAGGACTACCAAAAGCAAAACAGAAATGGTTTCCTTTCTGTTGTCACTGTATCTCTGTATACGTAATTATAATTACTAAATCTTTACAGTTTACGTCATTTGCGAGGTGGTTTCATTTCTGTTTCATACCTTAAGGCCCGATGACGACATCCGAAACAGCTTCGTTGTTTTCGCTTTTCTTTTCAAGGTCACGAGAGGGGGGGGCACTAGCTCATCCTTACAAACACGAGGCCTTTTTAGAATCCCTCACTCTGTTTTGAGTTTGGTATGTTTGATCATCCTATGGGATCGCTACCCCTGCCAGTAGCATGCAAATCGATTTTGAGGACATCGAACGCCGGCCTTGAATTTGTGACTCAGTAGCGGGACTTCGGATGGAGGTCCAAGTTTCTAGCGACCACGACATCAGTTATCAGATGTTTGGCGTCAAATTGCTGAGTTGCTATATAGGCAAGCGGGCACGAGATCGATAGATCACGGGTTCGTTTCCTGGCATTCCTAACAAGACGTTATGTCCTTGGGAAAGGCCACAAGCCTGTGAAACGGGTACCTGACTTCGGTTCAGGGGAGGTAAAAGGCAGTGGAAGGAGAGGGTTGAGCTCTGCCTTCCAATACCATGCCCTAGACCAACCCACGACCCTACGGCCTAAAAATGGCTATGGGACTGTCTCTACCTTCACTAGTGGTGTTTACGCAACAATGGCCACCTGGTTTATGTTGACAGGTAATCTTGAGACACATGTGGTGTCTGTGTTACTTTTTGACTGCCGTGTATCTGATAAGGCGACCAGTAATCTAGGAGATAGCCGGTCACATATTTCTGAAAGGAGCCAAAAACAACGCGCGCGCGCGATATACGTGCTTTCACTTTCATGTTCCCCCAGGCGAGACAACCTTTTATTCACAAGGCAGAACAAAGCTGTCGTCACCTTTTACTTTCATTCTCTGTTCGTGTGTGTGTGTGGGGGGGGGGGGGGGCGTTGCATGGCTTGCATGTAGCTTACGACGTCAAGTACAACAACGACCTGATGCCATTCTAGTCCTTAAATCATAAACATCATCGAACGGCTGCTGTGTAGTTACATGTATATCGTATATCTGACCTCTCCCTGTATGCATAAAAGTGAAAGTAAAACCAGTTTAATACAACCTTACTTCACCTTAAGAAGACGTACGTCTCACCTGTAAGGAGCCACCTGAAGCCCCCTGCTCCCCACCTTGCAATAAACGCTGCTCGTGTAGAGTGATTGCCAGGCTGACCACAGACACTGTGACAGTTGTCACCAGAAGAACGCAAACACCTGCGTACAACAAACATCTGCACCTCCCGCCTTCGCCTTTCCCCTCAAACTCTGTTCGGTTACTTTCAACGTCAGAGTCCATAGTCACTCGTGCGTTTACTACATGGTTTTAGTCTACACGCGACTAAAGTCAGTTCCTTCTTGCTCTCACACAACTCAGTGCTCCAGTCACTGTGATCCCCCACAACTTGTTCAACTTCTTTTGTTCTGGGAAAAATTGGCGGCAAAGTTTCGGTCGCAAGACCTATACTAAAAGTGTCCACCGACCGTTCTTTGTTTGTGTTCTAATTGGCCGCCTCAAGTTTCACTATCGCGAACTGGCCAGAGTCCAAATTTGTCCTGAGGGCTGTCGCACACCGATTAGAGCCAAGGCGTCCCCTTCATTCTTCAAGCGTTGGTCCACCGCAGATGTTTCCTTTCAACGTATGTCAGAGTTCACAAACTGTCTTGCTCAGTTGGGTTGTAGGAAGGACGCGAAAGTATAGCCGTGGACTGGTCTCCGAAATTGTTTCACAAGCTGAGAACCGCAAATTTCGACAACACAACCACGAAAGGCGGTCTAAAGACAGATTGTTCAACTTACTGGGCAGATCCCTTTCTATAACTACACAAAGCCCACAAGTCTTTCAGATAATCGTGCGAACAACTCTCTACGTACGTTTTTGACAAAACCTTTCAGTCGAAGCTTTTATACCCAACCATATGCAAGCCTGTTATTAGAGCTAGCTATTCTTAGTAGAATGACAGATTTATGAAATTTCCAAGGGACTTTTATGATCTGGTGTTTCGTTCCCCGAAATAACCGTGAAAGAAACTTGAACTGACAATGTCTCTGGTTTCAAAAGAACACAGGTTCAAACCACGGTAACCCCCGCCCGTACTTTATTTAGATCATAACTTGTGACATGCCGCGTGCTTTTTGTTGACTATTAAAGACAGCTATTTCTGTATCCGGGCAAAAGTCAAATAGTCTCAGTATAAAGAAACAAAAGATATAGTAAATCAATGGTAGTCTAAGTCAATGTGTAATTTTAGCTCAAAAGATTGATTTTTGAACGTTTTTTCAATGCATGCCTGAACAAGAATGGAATAGCCCAGCTGTAAATAGTTCACAACACTGAAACATTACTAAGGCTTGGCGGAATACAGCATGTTAACTGTGATGGTGAAACTTTGGTAAAGTCCCTTCAAAAGTCCCCCGTTCGTCCAGGTATTCTGAGAAGGCTTTCTTCTCTAGTGTTGGAACCGTGCCAAACGTTACCTGGGCAAGGTAAACAATAGAACAAATAAGGTGTGCACCTTGAAAGGTGGGTGCAGACGATTCCACTCGATAACTTGAGGTAACGTTACTCATACTTCTAAGAATTTATGCAGAAAATACACTGCATAACCTCAAAAACGAAAAGTACTCGTAGTAACACGTTTTGCATTATTTTGCATACAATACCTGTAGTTTTGAAATTACTTAGCCTTGTAAGGTGCCGGTTTCGGTCACCCCTACAATCCAGTGGTACAGACCACAGCTGACCTTTGACCCCCTCGTGTGGACTCTCGGCTCAGTTTTTCTGGATACCTTCGTCCCAAAATGGGGAAGAAGAGCAAAAACAAGCGCAGTAAGCGCGGACATGGGGTCGGTAAGAAGCCGCCGCATCTTCCAAGACGTGGAGAAAAGAGAGGAAGGGGTGAGACCGAAGACGCGACGGAAGGACCGGCGAAGAAGTTGAGACTTGAAGGTGGGGAGGGGGGCGGAGAACCGAACACATGTGCTCCGGTTTACACGACTGAGGAGAAAAGGGTGCAAGACGGAAGTGGCTCACCTGAAGGAGAGGAACAGCGTCTTAAGAAACTGTGTGTAGGTGAAGATACACCTGTGTCACCTCTTACAGGTGGTTCTGAGACGAAGAGGAAGAAAAAGAAACACAAGAAGAAGAAGACGGACCGTGAGAGTTCTCAAGAGGGGAGCACGCCTTCAGGTGAAGGTCACCTTGGGAACAACGAACCCAGTGATGACGTCATGACCCCACAAGGTCACAGTCAAGGTCGGTTACGTTACACATTAGATATAAGATAAGAATATATATGTACATGTACATTCTATGTGTAACTTTTTAAAGTTACAATTCATGACAGAGTGAATCACATGGTTACTTAATACAGTTAAAAACCATAAGAGCTGTTACTTCAGAATACATGCAGCATATGCACAATTGTACCTTTTTATAAAGCTTTCTACCAAGTAATCTGAAATATACTGCCACTTTTATTGGTCTTCAGGTTCAGAAAAGGACCACAAGGCTGATGCTGGACACTTAGAAAATGTACAACACCGGAAAATTAAGAACAAAAGCAAGAAGGAGACGTCGTCATCACAAGAGACCCAGGCCGTCCTCCACCTGACCTTGAATAACCTTGAAGGTACATATCTGTGTCTAAATTATAGCAGGTATTAGGTACTTGGTAGTTGGTACATCCACGTACCAGTTTATTAGTCAATTTGTACATCATGCATAGTCTGGACATTTTTTGCCTGTCATCAAGTGACGCCCACTGTTGGTTTCTTTTCATTTCCGTGACACTGGCACCCCTTTCGTAGTTGTTCGTGCAGAATCTTGCAGCTTGGTTCTGTACCCTTTCCAGTTTATCTTTGTCTTTCTTTGTATGTGGATCCCATACTGTTGTGGCATAATCTAGGTTTTGTCTTACATGCGACGTGTATGTTGTTATGTTTTGCAGGTGAGTTCTGTCTGGCGCACGTACAGCAGCTGCTGCTCCACGCCTTCCTGGGGAAGAGAAAAAGCGCCCCCTGGTGCCAGGTACAGAACTTCAACAAACTCCGCAAGGTCGTCCTTGTCGTGCTGAACGGCGTCTCGGAGGAACACCTGGCGCGGTACCCAGAATGCTTTGCGCAGCTGGCGGCCATGTTTCCCAACAAGAAGGTTCCGTTGACGATGAAGGTCGCAGACAGCCGACCCAGGGAGTTCATGCGAAACTTGCTGCGCGTCCCGGTCAGCAAAACAGCGCAGAAGAAGCTCGGAAAGGATATGGAGAACGGCATCGTGGATCCGGAACTTGTAGAAAAATCAGCCAGCTGTGCTAAACGTACGGGAGAGAAGTCCACGGTCGGTAGAACTCATTATCTGCTGAGCCAGGAGCAGTTGAAAACCAACCGGTTTCCTCTGGACACGGACACAGCGCTGCCAGAAGGTTTTGTGACATTTGAGACCTGTACGCCGACGGACGCCAGCCCAATGTACGCCGTAGACTGCGAGATGTGCGAGACGGAAGCCGGCAAGGAACTTACGCGCATCTCCGTCGTCGGTGAAGACTTAAAGACGGTCTACAACTCCTTGGTGAAGCCCTGGAGGCCGGTGAAAGACTACATGACTCAGTTCAGCGGAATCTGCGAGGCGGACTTGAAGGACGTGACCACGCGTCTTGAGCACGTGCAAGAAATGCTGCAAGAGCTCCTTCCTCCGGACGCCATCTTGGTCGGCCACTCCTTGGAGAATGACCTGCAGGTAGGGCTGCGTACCTAAACATAAACATCAGGTACAGGTACAGGTACAGGTACAGGTACTGGTACAGGTACAGGTACAGGTACATGTACTGGTACAGGTACTGGTACAGGTACTGGTACAGGTACTGGTACAGGTACAGGTACTGTAAACAGGTACAGGTACAGGTACTGGTACAGGTACAGGTACAGAGGTTTAGGTCCAGGTCTGGACCTGTACCTGTACCTGAACAATTCACATGCGTCACAGTGTGGGCAAGTGGCCGCTGGTGTAAAGCAGCGGCTCGATCCCAAACAATACGCAGCCTGTAAACTTCTCCTTTTTGATTCCTAGATGTCTGTCAGTAACGAAAATATGGAAAAATATTGTTGCAAAATGGGAGAGACGGAAAGTAAGGTAAATCTCTTTATTTTAACGCGGGATGTTAATTTTCCTGGCAGGCCTCCTTGTGTGTAGTGATCATCAGTAGTAACAAGTATGGATTTTCGTTCCGGTCCAAAAAACTGGTCCACCGACGTTTCGGTTTTTTCGCACCGGACCGATACTATTTTTCCGGTCCGTACCGGTCCACCTGGACCAGTACGCAGCCCTAGTACACATGTACAGTATATCCATGTCTGTTGCCTTATGGAAGCCAGTGGGAATCAGGATCAGCAAGGAATTTACAATGATGAATAATAAAAGAAATTCACAAAAAATTCTCTTGATTAATATTTCACAGAGGTATGAGATCTTTGATTTCTTGTTTTCGGCAGGCGCTGAGGATGGTCCACCCTCACGTCATCGACACCAGCCTGCTGTTCAACCACCCCACCTGGCGGTTCAAGCCCAAACTGCGCACGCTGGCCAGCAAGCTGCTCGCGAAGGAGATCCAGACTGGATCGGGCGGGCACGATTCGGTAAGCATTCAAATTTTAAAACTTTACTGTTCAGTCAAACTTGCTACTCTCCAAGCAGAAGTTGGTGGGGAAAGATCGTTACCTTTTTATATGTCCCTTTTTTTCTGTCGCTATCTAGAACGGGACATATAAACAGGTAACGATCTTTCCCCACCAACATCTGCTTGGAGAGCAAAACTTGCTGTCCATATGGGCACTGAATTACGTTGATTTTACAGTGCTCTTGCTTTGTAAAACATATAAAACACTGATCAATTGAAATATTAACAGCATAACATGTGACAAATTGTACAAGATTATTAAAAGATGTCAACATCAACGATAACCACGTAACTGTAGAGTTTTGCTAGCATCACATGGATGGCAGTGTTCTTGGGATGAACAACTTTTAGAGTCTAATTGATTTGCTAATTGTTGGTTTCAGGTAGAGGACGCTGCAGCTGCCATGCAGCTCATACAACTCAAGATCGCGAACGGACCCGGCTTCCTATTGGACCACGGCGGAAGCAACAGCGTGAGCGACACGGAGAGCTACTTCCGAGTCCTTGCGCGGGAGAAGAAAACCGCAGCGATGGTCGACACGGCGAGCTGCCTGAAGCCGTTCCTCGGCGCCCCGGTGCACTGTGTTCCCGTGGTGTCGGATCGCGAGGCGCTGACGAAAGCGCAGAACGAACTCCGTAGCCGACACTTCGTCTGGGTGCAGCTGCATTCCTGGCACACCGTGTCCCACAGTTCCATGTGCGAACCCGCCATTCTAGCGGAAACTCTCGCGAGAGTTGTCACGAGAGTTCGGGAGTTGTACGACATGGTGCCTGAGAACTCCCTGTTGGTTTTACTGACTACAGGGCAGGCTGATGGTGTTGATCAGCTGTCACAAACATCGGACAAGACTTCTCATGAAAACGTGCAGATGGAAGAAGGTGGAAATGAACAGGAGAAGGCCAGGAGTCCACGTGGGCTCTGCTATCTGACTGTCAAGAAATGTTAGGGCCACTCTGATTTGTTTTCATATAATTCTCAGACACTTTGAAACGAGAACAGAGGACTGGGAGGAAAACTTGAGTCTGACTGTAGTCCCTTCCTATACAGCACATCGGCAGAACGTACTGCGCCTGCGCAAATCCCTGATTTTTCACGTTTTTCGTTGGATGTTTGGACAACGTTGCATCAAAATTTTGCCTGTTGCAGACGATATCTTTTCCTATACAACATCAGAAAACTACAGACAGGCTGTTAACCTTATATGCTCTAATACAACCTTATATGAGACGTTCTGCCAAAGTGCTATGCACAATACATTATGGGTGCAGGTGCAGTACGTTCTGCCGACGTGCCATTTAAATACAGACTTTCATCTCAGACAGTGTTTTTGAGTTAATTCTCCAGTCCTGGAGTACTATATGTTTTACAAGCAGATGAGTTTGAACCTATAATGTACAACAAGATGATAAGAAACTAACTGGTCCTTGAAATATCTGAGTTTTATTTTCCTCATCTTTTTTTAAAAAAAAGACAGCTATTTACATCTTTGATATATAAACAATAAAGTCATTTGTGAAATTGTTTTGCAGGTTCTTGTTATGATTATGTTATGATATACTAGTATTTACATCGATAATTGTCTTTTTCACTGTTTATTTGTTTGTTTATTTGTATTTCGCACATAGATAAAAAAACATAGTAACAATAAATAGTAACAATGACAAACATGCAGGGGAGGCCTGAAACCTTAAAGGTTTATATATGGCCTACCCTAAACAAAATATAAATGTACTGGTCAAACATGAAGTTCTTGAGGACATATTTTTGTGTTTAAAAGATACATACACAAATATTTACATCAATAATTATAATTTTCACTGGTCGAACAAGAAGTTCTCGTGCACGATGCTGACGACCCTGGCCAGCCCCCGGGCCAGACACGGCTCCTGCACCTTGGCCTGGATCGCCTTAAGAACCTCCTCCTTAGGATCGTCTCCGATCTGGAAGACGGAGAAGTACTCGGGCTGGCAGTAGTCCTTGTAGAAGTGGAGAAGCTCCTCGAAGACGGTCTCGTCGATGCCAAGATCTCCTGTAATCCTGCATCTGGAAAGATTATAAATTTGTGGGGATTATCTTTTTTTTTCTTCAAAACTGGATTTTGAATTTTTGCATCCAAAATTACCCTTTATTTTTGTTGACACCTTAGGGACGAGTCTAATACTTAAAACTTCTATTTATAGTCTTCAGGAATGGCAACCATTAACAAAATTGTTATTTGAAAGCCAGCAAATTATACCTTACACGGTTCTGGATAGTCTCAACTTCAAGTATAGAAGAACGTAAATTTGCCCCAGACACGGTTCTGGACTATCCAGCACGGTTTTGGATGCAACAAACCTCCTACCTTACACATACATTCAAAGACAGATACAAGAAACCTCCCACCTCACTCACCCCTACCTTTCCCCCATCAGGAGGGGGGGGGGGGGTTGAGTGACCGCTCGGCCTATGACCTACCTGAGAGTCTTCAGGGCGGGGTCCCTGTCCTCTTGTGACCTCAGCCGGCGGTAAGACTTGACGGTTCGGTACTGCGGCAGTTCCTCGCCGATCCGCACGAGGATGTAGTACAGAAAGTAGCCTGTAGGATACAAACGGGTTATATAGTGCAAAACTATCGTATCCAGAACCGTGCCTATCTAGTTCTAATTGCCTGCATGGGTTAGGGTTGGGATCAGGCACGGTTCTGGATAGTCTCTATCGTATCCAGAACCGTGCATATCTAGTTCTAGGCCTGAATGGGTTAGGGTTCGGATCAGGCACGGTTCTGGATAGTCTCTGAGTATCCAAAAAGGTAGATTTGCCCCAGGCACGGTTCTGGTAAGCCTACCAAACGTGAAAATGCAAACAAAAACATAAAAATTCAACTGTTTGACGGACATGTAGCCACTTACTCACTGGTCAAATCATTGGTCAAACAAACAAACAAACAGGCAAACAAACAAACTCGCGCACCAATGTAGTGGCAGAGGACCTCCCTGTCCCTGAACCTCTAGTCCCGGTGGTTTACCAGAAAACAAACAAATAAATAAATAATCAAACAAACAAACACACGCACCTTTGTAGTAAAAGAGGACCTCCCTATCCCTGTCTGAGAGTCACTAGTCCTGGTGGTTTACCTGTTATGTGATACGAACAAACAAACAAACAAACAAACAAACAAACAAACAAACAAACACACAAACACACGCACCTATGTAGTAAAAGAGGACCTCCCTATCCCTGTCTGAGAGCGGCTGGTCCAGGCCGTTTACCAGTTATGCGATACAAACAAACAAACATACAAACGAACACACCTATGTAGTGGCAGAGGACCCCCTTGTCCCTGCCTGAGAGCCACTAGTCCCAGCGGTTTACCAACTATGCTAAACACAACATGCAAGCAAACAAACGCACCTAAGTAAATGGCAGAGAACCTCCCTCTCCCTGAACCTTTAGTTCCGGTGGTTTACCAGAAAACAAGCAAATACATAATGAAACA
Organism: Branchiostoma floridae x Branchiostoma japonicum; assembly: GCA_013266295.2. Classification (NCBI taxonomy): domain Eukaryota; kingdom Metazoa; phylum Chordata; class Leptocardii; order Amphioxiformes; family Branchiostomatidae; genus Branchiostoma; species Branchiostoma floridae x Branchiostoma japonicum. Next base: position 590,778 of record CM023831.1, on the reverse strand, counting down.
AACAAACAAACAAACAAACAAACAAACAAACAAACACACGCACCTATGTAGTAAAAGAGGACCTCCCTGTCCCTGTCTGAGAGTCACTAGTCCTGGTGGTTTACCTGTTATGTGATACGAACAAACAAACAAACAAACAGACGCACCTATGTAGTGGCAGAGGACCTCCCTGTCCCTGTCTGAGAGCCGCTGGTCCAGGATGGAGCGGAACAGGTCCATGCGCACCGCCTCGGTGGACAGGTAAGTGGCGTGGCGCTCGAACCGGCGCGTCAGGTCGTCAGCAAAGTCCTGCAGGCTGTCAAACTCCTTCTGCAGCCTGGAATGGTGATATACTGAAGGCCGTTAGTTTTAGGTAGTTTATATTTCTGCAATTGGATTGTACATGTATCTAGTCGTCTAATACGCACAGACAGACAACAGACACATGCACACAGACGCACGCGCGCGCGCGCGCGCACACACACACACACACACACACTCTCTCTCTCTCTCTCACGCACACAGAGAGAGAGAGAGAGAGAGAATCAGGGGCACACGTACAGAGAGAGACGGAGAAAGAGACATACAGTCACAGTCGACGTCGCACAGAGGGATACAAGTAGGGGAAGAGACAGACAGGCAGAACCAATAACACAGACACAGAGAGATAGGGAGAAGAGATAGACGTAGAAAGAGACACACACAAACTCCATGTACAATCGTGAAGGGAGCCCACTCTCCCCAGCCTTACTTCCCGGCCCTCCTCTCCAGTCGTCCCAGTGTCTGCCGCCCGACCATCATAGCTAATGTTCAACACTGCGCCCTGCAGTTTATCTATCCCCCGGTAAACGTAAGGGGTCCAGAATGTTCTTAGTCTTTTCGAACGTCATCGTTGCCAACGTTCACGAGTTTGCATTATTTGGCAAAATCTACGTTCTTGGATTCTGTAACTCTAAATCTACGTGCCTGAACCACACCCTAACCCATTCTGGCATAGAACTAGATAGGCACGGTTCTGGATACGATAGAGACTATCCAGAACCGTGCCTGATCCTATAAACTCTAACCCATTCTGGCATAAAACAAGATAGGCACAGTTCTGGATACGATAGAGACTACTAGTATCCAGAACCGTGCCTGATCCTAACCCTAACCCATTCTGGCATAGGCGCGGCACTGGATACGATAGAGACTATCCAGAACCGTGCCTGATCCTAACCCTAACCCATTCTGGCATAGGCGCGGCACTGGATACGATAGAGACTATCCAGAACCGTGCCTGATCCTAACCCTAACCCATTCTGGCATAGGCGCGGCACTGGATACGATAGAGACTATCCAGAACCGTGCCTGATCTTAACCCTAACCCATTCTGGCATAGGCGCGGCACTGGATACGATAGAGACTATCCAGAACCGTGCCTGATCCTAACCCTAACCCATTCTGGCATAGGCGCGGCACTGGATACGATAGAGACTATCCAGAACCGTGCCTGATCTTAACCCTAACCCATTCTGGCATAGGCGCGGCACTGGATATGATAGAGACTATCCAGAACCGTGCCTGATCTTAACCCTAACCCATTCTGGCATAGGCGCGGTTCTGGATACGATAGAGACTATCCAGAACCGTGCTGAACATAGCCCATTGACGTCATGTGAGAAGTTGTTATTTCATTCAAAAGTGGAATATGTGGCCCATACATCAGGGGTAGTAAACAAACCGATAAACAAACAAACAAACAAACAAACGAAAGCATACTTGGCGGCTCTCTCCTCCAGTCTCTCCAACTTCTGGAACATCTCGTTCCTCTGGCTGCTCTTGTTCTGTGCGGACCGCCGTGACTCGGACAGCGCCGCTCCGTACGCGTACATCGCCATTGCACACACTCTGTCGTCTGTACCGTGTCGTCACGGTGATGGGTTACACTTTACCTTGTTCTGGAACAACCGCACTTCTCTGTGACGTCACCGTCGTCATGGTAACGATAGACAGATTTGACCTTGTTCTGGAACAAGAGCGTTGCTATGACGTTCACGTCATCATGGTGATGGGAGAAACTTGACCTTGTTCTCGAACAACCGCGATGTTACATGTGTATGTCGTTGACCTTGTTCTGGAACAAACGCACTTGTCTGTGACATCAGAGTCGTCGTGGAGGCGCCGTAGACTTGACCTTGTTTTGTTATGTTATATATGACCAAGGAGCTTTCATTGATCATTGATATTACTAAGGAGGTTCAATATTTAAAAAAAATATTTTAAACTGCCTTGATATGACGTCACCGTCGCCATGGAGACGGGCAGACTCGTCGTGGTTCTATAAACATCTGCGATGTTGCCGTGACGTCAGGACGTGCGTACAGTTAGTTTGTCGAGCGGTAGCCTGGCAGATTTTCGGGCCAGCGAGTGTAGGAACTCCTAGCAAATCGCACCATACCCAGGCTATGTTATTGTAGGATAGACCTACATGCCAATACACAGACATCATTGTCATTTAAAAGTCTTTATTGCAGTGAAAAAGGTTGCTAGTCCTTCCTAATACTGTAATAGCTGGAAAGAGAAGTGTTGTAGCATATGTAAGGCTATCTTGATTTGATTGAGGAAAACATTGTTTTTGCTACGTTTCTTCTTCTTCCTTCAAACAGTGACCTCAATGACCTGAACTAGACTGTCTGTTACCATGGTAACTGGTGTTGGGTTACATCATGTTGCAATTTTATAGCAGGAGGGATTAAGATTCCTGTCTGACCATATATATGAAATGTGTGTTTGAGTTCAGAATTAACAGAGCAGACCATATGCGAAGGTAAACATTATGCACCGAGTTGCTTTGCAAATGTTACCTTACTGGTTTTTCCTTGACTTTACAAGATACAACACAAATTGTCATAGGCAATGTCGGTACTCTAGCTTTACACTCTGTCTTGAGGTCGAGACGTTTAGAACTGTTCTACTTGAGTTTCTTGTCAGCGGTAGGTTTGAACATGATGAGCGGCACCAGAGAGAACACACCGAACAGGAACGTCTGCAGCAGCCACTTCTGCCGAGCCGATCCCGTGATGCCTTTCCACCTGGGGGGAGAAAGATTCCACTAAACTGAATCTCCAAGCAGATGCGTTGATCAAGGGTACATGTTCAACCGGTGTTTTCAGTTACTCAATTATACAGACATTTTCAATCTTACTTCTGTATTATCTACCGACTCCATATCTACGTACCTAAAATAAGGCCAATATGTATGTAGCGCTTTAGAAAAGAGAGAAAGAATTCTGATAGACAGAAACGTTTAACATACATCAAGTTAATACGCCATCTACATTAATATTCATGTAGTTAATAGTTTCTGGGAATAGACTAGTATTATTGCAATAATCACATTGTCGTTGTTGCCATACATTGTACCCTGTATACAACTGTAGAGCAATAAAGTTAATTCATTCATTCATATACAAGTTTTTACTTTACTTCTAGTTCATTACTGTTCATTGTGACGCCACCACTGAATATCAGGATCGTCGTCATTCTTTTTCTTTTCCTTATCAAAATACGAACGTGAGGACAGTAGCGTAAAGAAACAGTTCGTAGAACAATTGGTAAGTTAAAATAAAAGATAAAATGGTATATATACTCACTGGATGACGAAGAACGCTATAACGGTCTCTAAGATGTGGATACCAAGTATCCTAAATAGCCTGAAACAAACAAACAAATATAAAAAAATTACGAACTTCTAATAAAAGAAAGGACTGAATTCTACCTCCTCTACTCAACCACATACTACAGATTACTACTGTATTGATCTCCAAGCAGATACAATATAGGCTTGTTGTTCTGGTGTTTTTGCCAAAGCAAATACAACAGATACATGAGATGAGGGTTGGCCAGCAGGGGGAGGGATCGTTACTTACGCCGAGTGGATCCCTGTATCTACTTGGGGGAGAACCGTTACTTATGCCGGGTGGATCCCTGTATCTACTTGGGGGAGAACCATTACTTATTTAGGGTGGATTCATGTATCTATTGGGGGAGAACCGTTACTTATTCAGGGTGGATTAATGTATCTTTTGGGGAAGAACCGTTATTTACGCCAGATGGATCATTGTATCTATACTTGGGGGAGAACCGCTACTTTTTCAGGGTGGATTAATGTATCTACTGGGGGAGGACCGTTACTTATTCAGGGTGGATTAATGTATCTACTTGGGGGAGAACCATTACTTATTCAGGGTGGATTAATGTATCTTTTGGGGAAGAACCGTTATTTACGCCAGATGGATCATTGTATCTATACTTGGGGGAGAACCGCTACTTTTTCAGGGTGGATTAATGTATCTATTGGGGGAGGACCGTTACTTATTCAGGGTGGATTAATGTATCTATTGGGGAGGACCGTTACTTATTCAGGGTGGATTAATGTATCTACTTGGGGGAGAACCGTTACTTATTCAGGGTGGATTAATCGTATCTACTTGGGGGAGAACCATTTCTTATTCAGGGTGGATTAATGTATCTTTTGGGGAAGAACCGTTATTTACGCCAGATGGATCATTGTATCTATACTTGGGGGAGAACCGCTACTTTTTCAGGGTGGATTAATGTATCTATTGGGGGAGGACCGTTACTTATTTAGGGTGGATTAATGTATCTATTGGGGGAGGACCGTTACTTATTCAGGGTGGATTAATGTATCTATTGGGGGAGAACCATTACTTATTTAGGGTGGATTAATGTATCTACTTGGGGGAGAACCGTTACTTACATCCGTGGGATGCGGTCAGGGTCGTTCTTGATGATGTTCTGTACGAAGCTCCCGACAGGCCCCAAAAGGTGCCATGGGGTGGAGTGAGGGGCGAACACGGCGCACTTGAAATAAACAACAACCCAGGAAATAAACAAACAAAAAGACAAACAAAAAGTTTGAAAGGCCACGGGAGGGCATCGGGGGCAAACAGGAAATATACAACGGGTCAGGAAATAAACAAACAAGTAAACAGGTCCCAACACATGCCACGTGCCTTTAAAAGTGTCCCTAATATATAGTTTTAATTTCGTGTACCACAGCTTTATTAATACAGCGTCTAGCCGACCCCCTGTTAGAATGACCCTGTGACCGATAGGACATTGACCCCTTCTCTTTGCCCACCATACACTATAGGCTGAGCTCTTGGGGAATAAGTTTGTAAATCACTGAATAACAAAGGTCTTTGTACACAACAAAGTGCCTATACCTAGCCAACGTTTCAGTCTGTATTGCCTTAGGGAAGGTGACAGACGGTCATGGAAACCGACTCGCTTAAGGTATACACTCTATACAGATACCGGCTATACAGATACAGATACTCTAGTTTGACCTAGTTTGTTAGACAGGGCTTTGTTCTCATTAAAACGCCAAAAAGGGGGAGGAGGGCGACGACTTTAGGCTAAAAACTACAAGAATATTCAAAGTATAACATTTCAGAAACCCGCATACCAATTCGACAGCAAGCAAGGCGAAGACGATCAGCATCGCCCACAGAGGAACACGCTGGAAGTTTTCCTTGGTCGCCGCCATCTTGTATTGACCCTTAAACCGAGGTGTTTACCTTTCTGATCCACCGCACGGTCATATTTACGAAAGGGATGGGGGTGGGTTCTTCCTATATATACAGACTGCTACTAAATATTCTACGGTTGTAACAGCCAAATGCTGCCTTTCTTTTCCTGATATTCGTGTCGATCTTTAAGATTCCTTGACACTTTCTTCGCCTGCCAGGTGGTTGAAAAGTTGAAACCACCGCCATAGTTCGTCCGACCGCGGTGCACTGTGGGGAATATCCAAGATGGCGTCACCTGAGCGCTGAGTATCACATAAACAATTGAATTTGAAATTTTTAACAATGTTATACTTATTTTATTGTTGGTATTGATTATGTCTTGTGTCCTCTCAGTTGTTTTGTTTTGGTCAGGGAGCTTAAAAGGAAAACTCCTGTTCTACTTGGCCTTTTACAGATTGTCATTTAAAAGCCTTTATTGTAGTACAAAAAGTTGCATTCTAGTCCTTCCTAATACTGTAATAGCTGGATAGAGAAGTGTTGTAGCAATTATGTAAGTACTAGTTTCTAATTGTTTACCCAAGGAAAACATTGTTTTTGCTACGTTTCCTCTTCTTCATTCAAACAGTGACCTCAACGACCTGAACTAGACTGTCTGTTACCATGGTAACTAGTGTTGGGTTACATCATGTTGCAATTTTACATCATGTTGTAATTTTATAGTAGGAGGGATTTAGACTCCTGTCTGACCATATATATGAATGTATTTGAGTAAGAATTAACAGAGCAGGCCATATGCGAAGGTAAACATTATTGCTTTGCAAATGTTACCTTCCTAGTTTTTCCTTGACTTTATATAAATTATAAGATACACAAATTGATATTATAGGCATTGTCGGTACTCTTGTTTTACACTCTGTCTTGACGTCGAAACGTCTAGAGCTGTTCTACTTGAGTTTCTTGTCAGCGGTAGGTTTGAACATGATGAGCGGCACCAGAGAGAACACTCCGAACAGGAACGTCTGCAGCAGCCACTTCTGCCGGGGCGATCCCGAGATGCTTTTCGACCTGGGGGAGAAAGATTCCACTAAACTGAATCTCCAAGCAGATGCGTTGATCAAGGTTACATGTTCAACCGGTGTTTTCAGTTACTAGTACTCGTATCTAAAAGCGAGACCAAATCATCAATACATGACCATATTGTAACTCATATATTTTTTCTATAGTAGTTTGTAGTAATAATTGTATGATAGTTAAGTTTTCTAGTATTGTTATCTTACTGCCACACATTGTACCTTGTACGATTGTCGAGCAATAAAGTTCATTCATTCATATACATGTACGAGTGTTTACTTGTTCTGTTAGTTCATTGTGACGCCACAACTGAACATGAGGATCGTCATTTTTTTCTTTTCCTTATCAAAATACAAACGTGAGGACAGTAGCGTAAAAAAGTGCATAGAACAATTAACGTTAGTTACTTAGGTTGAAATAAAATTTAAAAGATCTAAAATGTTAACTCACTGGGTGACGAAGAACGCTATAATGGTCTCCAACGTGTGGATACCAAGTATCATAAATGGCCTGCAACAAACAAACAAAACAAATAAACCAATATTATGGAAAAAATTAAAAGTGCTGAATTCTTCTTCATCTTCATCATCTCCAAGCAGATAAAGGCTTGCTGTGCAGTCTCGCGATCGTGTTTTTTGATACGGTGCGATGAGAGTTGGCCAAGGGGGGGGGGGGGGGGACTGTTACTTACGTGGAGTGGATCGTTTTTTCTACTTGGGGGAGAAACGTTACCTACGCCGAGTGGATCCCTGTATCAACTTGGGGGAGGCCCATTACATACGCTGGGTGGGTCTCTGCATCTACTTGGGGGAGAACCATTACTTACGCCGGGTGGATCTCTGTAAATACTTGGGGGAGTACCGTTACTTACATCCGTTGGATGCGGGCAGGGTCGTTCTTGATGATGTCCTGTATGTAGCTCCCGACAGGCCCCAAAAGGTGCCATGGGGTGGAGTGAGGGGCGAACACGGCACACTGAAAGTAAACAACACAGGATGTAAACAAACAAATAAACAAACAGGTCCCAACACATGCGACCTGCCTCAAAGTGTGTGTCAGACCTTTAATACACGCAGTTTTAATTTCGTGTACCACAGCTTTATTCATATAGCGTCTATATAGCTAGCCGACCCCCGTTAGAATGATCTGAGTTTCACCCTGTGACCGACAGGTTATTGACCCCCCTCTCTTTGCCCACCACACACAGTTTCCTGTGAATACTAAAGTTTCCTAAAGTTGGTAAAACACTGAATAACAAAGTCTAATTCTACACAACAAAGTATCAATATCTAGCAAACGTTTCAGTCTGTATTGCCTTAAGAGGGCCACCGAAACGTCGGTATAAAAGTGATTGTCGAGCAATAAAGTTCATTCATTCATATACATGTACAAGGTTTGACAGGCACATGGAGCACCACCCGGTTTTGTATGACTTCAAGATCCTGGACCACCCACAGAAACCCACAATGTCAGTCACCTAGAGGGGAAGTCAACAGGAGCGGCCTCAACTGGACTGACGTCCTACATGGCCGAAGATTCTACTCTACTCTACTCTATAACTATATAAAGCCGTTTTGTACACAAGGCTTTGTCACTCATAAAACGCCAAAAAGGAGGGTGAGGCGAGGGCAACGACGACTTTAGGCTAAAAACTGGAAGAATATTCGAAGTACAACATTTCAGGAACACGAATACCAGTATGACAGCAAAAAAGGCGAAGACGATCGCCATCGCCCAGAGAGGAACGCGCTGGAAGCTTTCCTTGGTCGCCGCCATCTTGAATTGACCCCTGAACCGAGGTGTTTACCTTTCTTATCATCGACCGCAAGGTCGATTCGAAGATGTTTAACAGAAAGGGGTGGCATTGGGTTCTTCCTATACAGACTGATACAAAATATTATACAGTTGTAAAAGCCAAATGCTGCCTTTCCTCTCCTGATATTCGTGTCGATCTTTAAGATTCCTTGACGCTTTCTTCGACTGTCAGGTGGTTGAAAGTTGAAACCACCGCCATAGTTCGTCCCACCGCGGTGCACTGTGGGGAATATCCAAGATGGCGCCGCCCATGGCCGCCGACGAACCTTTTTTCCGTCGCGCTTCCCCGTTTTGGATGTCATTTATCGGTGTTGGATTCACCATCTTCGGGGTTTGTTGATTTTCTTTTGTTTGTTTGAGTGTTGGAGTTTATTTTGAGTGCGGTTTCAGTTCTCAGAACCGTTGTTTAGTGATGTCTGCGGGAGGTTTTGTGCGAGTGAGCTACCTGACCCTAGTGCTGGTGCCCATGATATGGGTTCTGTACACGGTAAGAACAAAGGGGGCACAGTTTTTACCGTGATTTCTCGTACCTAAGGCTGCTTTTGGGCCTGTTTTAGTGATGGTTAGGTGTATCGTGTTAGAAAGAGTTGTCCACTCCCCTTTCCTGTTGATATTTTTGCAACATTTAAGCTACGTTATGCCCATATACAATTTGCTAGGCTAGGGCCTCTCATAAGCAGTACCCGTAACTGAGAGAGCCACACTTGTAAAATAACACAGACCTTCATAGATGAATGTATATATTTTGAAACAAACAAACAAAATCACATCATCACAACATATTTCCTTTTCTTGCAATTTTGCTTCGCCAATGCTAATAACTAAAATCTATTGTCTGGGTTGTTGGAGGGGGTATTGTAATCATAATGTACACCCATGCGTTATGCGTATATACATGTAGTCTTAGATTATCAACAGTTCTAGTTACGCGGATTGTCCTTACAGTACTTACCTTTAAACCGCCATGTCTTACTCTAGTTTGCTGTGCCCACCGCCATCCCCCCCCCCCCCCCCAAGTCTGTCCCATGGTCTATGTTTGGTCCTGTTGGTACCCTGACTCAAGACAGAACCATCACTTCTATCCAGTCAGTTCTATACTTACTGATACTTAGTTAGTGATACAAACATGTAATGTTAGATTATGAAGAATTTAAACTGTTCTCCAACTCACCGGAATTTTCGACTGAATCACTCAGTCTTCTTCAGCTATCAGACCCAAATACTGTGGACACGGGATGACACATGCTGATGTAATGTTAAATGTTTGTTTTTTCCTACAGTTTGCGGTGTACGCTCCCCAGTCTGTCCCCTGGTCCATGCTGGGTCCTGTGGGCACCCTAACTCAGTACCTCATCAAGAACTACCCAGTACAGCTCTACAGGGGGTGAGTGTATCTGTATCTGTATAGCCGGTATAACCGCCCTTTGGCGTAACACACCAGCTTCTGTATCTGTATCTGTATAGCCGGTATAACCTCCCTTCGGCATAACACACCAGCTTCGCAGGCATGTGGCGTGGCGGCAGCTGGCTACATTACACCGAACGACCTGTTACACCTAACCTTTGAACGTCTAACTCTAGACATTGTTTAAAACTATCTAGTGACAATGCCCCTACTGTACTTGGTGGCAGCGAGTTCCTCTCTACGATAGTTATAGGAAAAAATGAATTTTTTGAGTGTACACAGTTTTTGAGTGTACACAGTGTTCCTCAGAAATTGTAAGTGATGTACGTACACACATGCAAATGTTTATTTCTTGGCAACAGTGGATAGACGAGGATGTATTCCTGTTGTTTTTTGCAGGTTTTGGGTGGCCTGGGGGATCCACACGGCAGAGGCCATCATTGCAGCAGTCCTGACCACGTATGTACATTACACTCCTGTTTTTCATGCCAAATATATCTATAGATAAATACATTATGACAGAAACAGAGGGAAAACATGGGATAAAGCATGTTTTATAAATCTTTTACAGTTAACATTCTAGATCTTCTAATCCTGTAGGGTTCCAACATGGTGACCTGGAAATTTGAAAAATTACTGCAAGTTCAAGGTCACTCTTGTTGACTTTTCTATGTAGCAATACTACTGGCATGTTTGTCCTGTCTACCAGAGTACATTAGTTTATAACATTTTGTTTGTTTGTTTGTTTGTAACATGATCTCCGTGTGTCCGTAGGATGAAGAACATCGGAGGCGTCACCAGACTGAAGTGGATCGTTCAAACCCAGCTGTTCGGCCTGGCCTCCCTCTACATGCTCATCCTGTACAAGCCTAAAGCAAAGGCTGTGTAAAAATCACTTCCTGTAGGTCATAGGTCAGGGATCAGAGGCTAATCATTGGTCATAGGTTAGGGGTCAGGTACATGTCCAAACCCAGCTGTTCGGGCTGCCTTCCCTGTACATGCTCATCCTGTACAAGCCTAAAGCAAAGGCTTTCAAAAAAGTTTGTAAAAATTACTTCCTGTAGGTCATAGGTCAGGGATCAGATGTACTTGTCCTTCTACAGGCACGTTCCACTCATACATGTAGGTCATAGGTGAAAGGCTGAAGGTCCAAGTTTTTGTCCGGATGCATCAGTCCATGCCTAAATCCTGACGTGTTGGCACTGTTGAAGTTAATTATTGAGAAACTTGATACAAGACTTTATATATATATAGGTAGGTAGTACTTCAGTCTTCAGTCCAGTATGTAATAGAGGTAAGGAATTGATAGTGTTAATCATTAGAAGTAAACAGCTAACATAAAGTAGGATCCATACTTGAAGGATTAAATGTTAGGAAGATATTTGCTAACATTGCTGCTACAATTATAGACACATAGGATTACATGACGATGTAGGTAGCCAATAGCCTTAGAGTAAGGTAATCAGATATGATGATTCAGATATAGAATAACAGGCTATTTAGAAGGTAGGTCTTGCTCAGTATGTATGCATTGCATTGCATAAAGGAGTACATAATCTCATCTGTAATCTAAATTTCCATTAATCTACTAAAAATGATGGAGGCCTCCCCAATTGTACCCAAAGGGGTAAGGTGTTGCCATCTATACATCTTGTACTTCAGTAAGACCACTGCCATGCAGTGTAAATAAGTACAAAGGGCACATGCAGGACTGACCTTTTGATATTTGCTCATCTTGTACTCATCTGTAAGAATTTGAACCAGTTAGACCACATAAAATGAAGATCCTGTCGATTTTGAGTTACCTTGTACATGTACTACAATGTGTAGTAAAGGGAGGCATTTTTGGAAGTAAAGAAATGCTTTTGTTTGTCTGATTTTAATCACATATATATTTGTAGATGTACTGTCAATTCAGTACTACAGATGTGTGGATATTATTGTGGATTTTATGTAAAATTATACAGATGTAATTATTTGTTGTGCCCTCATGTCTTCCTGTGTTTTTGTTATTCTTTAAAGATTGAGTTCTTCAAAGGTGTTATTATACTTATGATATTATAAAATGATGAAGACAGCTTCTGAATGGTCTTAGGACTTCAGGATTGTTATTGTTTTTATTCATGTTTTTGTCACTGGGCAAGATTTTGTGATAACCTTATAATCTAATGGCTCACTGTGTCTCCGACTAAACAACATCAAAATATGCATTTACACAACTTATGAATTAAGGAGCTCCTGTACCGATTGGGAAGAATTCAGCTTTGTACTTTACAAGTCTACAAACTCTTTTATTTTTCATAAATTCTAGGAGATCCTCGCTCCTAGCCGTGGGAAAATCACAAGGATCTTATTTACAATAAAGACGAAACTGTACATCCCTATTTACAACACAATGTGCTACTTCAAACCTACCTTGCAAGTTTATACTTTTCTCATGATCACTGCAAGTGTACAAACATAACGTACTTGTCTGCAACACACACATTCATGTTTCTGTTGTTACATTATAAATTTCCAACATAGATGTAAGTTAACGTTACCAACACTAGTATGAAAACATGTTGCAAGTCACATCCTTATTTGAAGACAATATCAGTAGCAAAAGTAGGATCATAAAGTTAAGATCATATGAAAATGTATGGGTATTTGTGGAGAAGCCTTAGTGTGAACATACATAGTATGCTGAATTCTGTACAATTATGACCTTGGCTACAATGTGTTGCCCTTAGAATTCTTAGCTGTCCTTTGCAGTGCTGGTGAGCTGCCTGATTTTCTCCTTGGTGTCCATGATTTCCTGGACAGTCTGCCTGACCTCCTCCTGTACCCGTCTGTGCTCCTGCATGGACTGGGCGCGAACCGTGTTGTACTTGGCCTGGACTTCACCCAGCAGCTGGGCCGCTTCAGGGAACTCTCGCTTAAACTTCTTCTTGTCCTTCAGCGCCGAGGCTGCAGGAGGAAACAGTCGATTCTCAGATTGTTTGTTTGTTTTAGTTATTTACACAACAACCGAAACAATAAAAAAAAAGTAGGACGAGTGAAGAAACCTAAAACGACTAAGGCCTACCAAAGTGGTTTAGACATGTGGTTTAGGTTACTTTGTAAGAATTTATACATATAGAGTGGGAGAAGAACCATACTTTATCCAGAACAATGCTCAAGCACGGTTTTGGATAGTCCACGCGTATCCAGAACCATGCCTGGGGCAAATCTTCATTCTTGGATATGCGTAAAGTATTCTTAACTCTGCCTGATCCTAACCCATTCAGCCATAGAACTAGATAGGCACAGCTCTGGATACAATAGAGACTATCCAGAACAGTGCCTGATCCTAACCCATTCAGGCATAGAACTAGATAGGCACAGTTCTGGATGCAATAGAGACTATCCAGAACCGTGCCTGATCCTAACCCTAACCCATTCAGTCATAGAACTAGAAAGGCACTGACCTCTGGATGCAATAGAGACTATCCAGAACGGTGCCTGATCCTAAACCCTAACCCATTCAGGCATAGAACTAGAAAGCATGGTTCTGGATACAATAAAGAATATCCAGAACCGTGCCTGATCCTAACCCTAACACATTCAGGCATAGAACTAGATAGGAACAGTTCTGGATACAATAGAGACTATCCAGAACCGTGCCTGACCCTAACCTATTCAGGCACAGCACTAGATATCCACAGTTCTGGATACAACAGGAGCCTTACCCAGGCTGGTCTCGATGACTGTGATCTCATCCTTCATCTGGTCCAACATTCTGTCCAGTTTCTCAATCCTTCCCTCTCTCGTGGGGGCAGGCGGCATGGCTCGGGTCTGGGACAACAAGAAATGAGCGTGATTTGCGATAGATAAAAGGTAGAAATGGCATGACAGTGATGCAGGAGAACTCTAGAAAGAATACATGTAGTACACATATCTTGTATAATGTTGTATCACGAATAGAGAATCCCAATAAACAAACGAACATGAAAATGAATGAGCAATTCAGTCAGATAGCTAAAAAGGACTGAGTAATTCAGTCCAAAATTCCAGTAAGTCAAATTTTTTCTTTGGTTGCAGAGCTGTTGAACTGTTCCATAAAGGTGTTTTGTTGAGATCCAACAACATTTTTTAGACAAACTGTGCACAATAATCATGAATTCAGCACTTGGACAGTGCCAATCTCCATCAAGGCAACATAATACTATCCTGTAGTTTCTTCCATAGGATTTACAAGTTTGTAACATGAAAAGAGGTGTTGCCCTTTGAAAGATGGCAAAGTGCCGACATGTGTTTTCCTTACTAAATAAAAGAATAAACGAAATAAATAGCTACCTTTTTGGCAGGTTGGAATGGCTTCTGTACGGTGCTGAGGTCGACCGCCGTGTCCCGGAACACCAGGGGGTGTTTCAGTGCGTACTCCAAGGCTCGCACTGTCCCGTTGATATCTGCAGCAAAATAGGGTTATTAGGATGAGTCAAGGCTAACGGACACGAGGCCGAGAGGTCACGGGTTCGATTCCTGGCAGGACGCTGTGTACATCGGAATTAAGCACTTTACACGACTTTCCTCACTCCACCCTGGTGTATAAAATGGGTACCTGACTTCGGTTCGGGAGGTAAAAGGTGGTGGAAGGAGAGGGATGGGCTCTGCCTTCCTATACCGTGCCCTAGACACAGTGGATCAACAGCCCACTGCCCCTACGGCCTCAAAAAGGCTACGGGACTACCTTTATCTTCTTTATTTTACTACCCCTAGGCTCCTAATAGTGCCCATTGAACAGTTGTTACAAAGCAAGACAGATCCGACTTGTTACAGTGGTTACCTGTAGGCACTTTGGTTCCTACATCCCCATCTGCGTCCAGTAGAATCTCGTAGCCTTTATACTTCTCAGGCACTTTGTCTTTCCTTTTCTTGTGCTTTTTTCTTCTTCTTTCCTCCGGAGGAGCTGCTTTCTTTTCTTGTGTGGTGTCTTCCCTTCCTTCTTCACCTTGGTCATCGATCTAGATGATGTAGGAAGAAACAATCATATTTTTAGTAATAAAACAAACTTTTCTTTTAGATGAAAGTAGTATAATATCATAGTCTCTTTTAGACTGACAGTGACTATATATAAGTATAATAAATACATAGTCCAGTGGTTAGCAAAACTGCCTCTGGACCAAGAGGTTGGGAGTTCGAATCCCGGCTGTGTCACTCATGCCTGTGACATGCATGCTACTGGAACTACCAATAGGAGGTCAGCATTCTTTACCACTGTGAAAATCTGTCCAATAGGAGCTCAGGATATTTTGTCACTATAGAAACCAGTCATCACAGCCCGTCCAACACTATTAAGTCTATGATGTTGTAGCTGTACGGACCTGTGTAAGGAAAATGGGTTCGCTGTCGTCTGTTGGCTGTCTCTTTCCTTCCCTCGCTCCTGAGTCCCGAGGTTCTAGATGTTCCCAGGCGTCGGCTCTCCTCAGACCAGGCATGGAGTCGTCTGAGTCGAGCTCTGGGAATCCTGAAGGGGAGAAAAAAGGTGAAATATCTGCAAAGCAAAATACATCATAATGTTTACCTTCACATGGTCTACTGCTCTGTTTATTCCTACTCCAACTCTGTCCTGCTACTTGCTACATAATGCAAGCCAACACCACAGTGTCTACTTCTGTTACAGCACCAGTTACCATGGTGACAGCCATCTACATGTAACCCAGCACAATAAGGTGTCTGCTACAGCACCAGTTACCATGGTGACAGCCATCTACATGTAATCCAGCACAATAAGGTGCCTGCTACAGCACCAGTTACCATGGTGACAGACGTCCGGTCCAGGTCATTGGACAGTTGTGTTTTTCTTCTGCAAAGGTAAACATATATAAGAAAACAAAAGCTATACCTGATGGCTCTGTTCTCGGCCGTTCTTGTCGTGTGGATGAGATGGGGGGCAGTGGTCTGGACGGGAAAGTCTGCGCTCTCTCGATCCCCCCCATCTCAGGATGTGGTACAGTCCCACCTGTGGACGGCATATAGCTGGAGGGTGGTGTGGAAGTGCCCAAGTCGGTGGCTGTGGGGAGGGACAGGGTGTAGGCGGAGGCTGGAGGTCCCTCTAACATGGGGTACAGCGGCAGTTTGGGCACCTTACGGACGCGCTCCCTCACGGTTCGTCTCGGCTTCTGTTCTACAACAACTGGAGGCTTCTGGAGCTCTCCTGGCTTCAACCTGCAAGGGAGGAAAGTTTCAATAAAAATTGAAATACTTTTAATTGTAACAATTTGTTTGAAATGTAATGATTTGCTTGATTTTGCTTCAGAATCTGTTCTACAACAACTGTGGGAGCTTCTGAAGATGCCAGGAGAAAACACAAGAAAACTGGATACATTTTGAAAAAGGAGAAAAGTTTCACTGAAAATTAAAACCTTTTAATGTAAGAATTTGCAAGGCCTATAATATAGGTGCATGTATGATTATGTAACTGTTTATGTATTAGAACTGTTTTTTGCTAAGGCATGGTTCTGGATTATATAGTCTGCTACTCTAACCCATTCAGCCATAGAATTAGATAGGCACGGTTCTAGATACTACAGGTTTACTTAAGAAATAAGAAGTTCAACTCACCTGACCAGGTTGATCCCAAGTCTGTCTGTAAGGAACCGTTTCAGTAGTGGTGGGTCTCCTGTAAGAATAAGGAAAGTTTATGCATGAGACTTTAAGATATGGGATGAAGAATGTGAGGACAAGTTGCTTTAAAGTAACATTTATTCTGTCAGGCATTTCAGATAGCATCCACACATTATCTTTAATCAGTGACTGAGTGCTTATCAATTGGTGGTCATCTGATCTGAAATGTTTTTTCTTATGATCATTTGTGTTCATTTCAAATCGTGTATGGATAGGTGTTTGATGCTAAAGACAAGTTGAATAATGTCTGTGCCTTTGTTAATGCTATTGTGAATTGTACAGAGAAAGTTGTGTGAAAGTTTAATAGACACTCACTGAAAACTTTTTGCCCTGAAATATTGGGAAGAAAATGAAATTTTATTAAAAGGCAGCAACATCCCCAAAAATGCATCATAATCAGAGCCTTCGAAGATCTGCAGTTCGCTTGAGCCTCAATATCTTTTCTTCGTGAGATTTTAGCTCAAACCAGACTGCCGGCCGATTATCATTGAATAAAATTACCTACAGAATGACTCACATCAACTTCTGTTTGAAAACGGAATGTACCACTGTCTAAGGGGGTGTTGTATGATAACAGATTGGAACGTACCACTGTGCTTGGTTGTAAGGGGGTTGCTGTGTATGACTACCTCAGACAGAAGCGGCCAGGCCGCCAGGGCGATCAGGTCCTCCTCTTCTGTGATCTGCACAGGAAACAAAACAAAAACAAACTAGAAAGGTAATATTTGAAAAGCAAATGCATAATGTTTACCTTCAAACCAGGTCTAGCCTTACAAACTACTGCTCTGTTCATTCTTACTAAAACACATTTATATATATGGTGACCAGCCCCTCTAACTCTGTCCTGCAGCTTGCTACATAATGTGCTCCAACACCACAGGGTTTCTGCAACAGCATCAGTTACCATGGTGACAGACGTCTGGTCTACATCCTTGACCTTCTTTGTTTGGAGAAGGGGAAGAGTCAAAACAGTATGTTTTCCTTCTGCAAAGTTGAACATTAAAAAAAACTGGAAAAAAAAACTGACCATGTTGTGTGCGATGCTGAGATATCTGAGTTCGGGGAAGGGTGGGGGGGCGGACTCCCCGTCCAGCATGCCTTCCTCATCACCCCCTGAGGAGTCCTGGTCCTCCTCCAACACAGCCTCCAGGTTAGAAGGGATCTCCGGGGTAACTGCAAACAAACAAACAAACAAACAAACAAACAATGGGTTCCTCTGTAAAAAGAAAATTTCAGTTGACTAGTCCGGACTAGTCCGAGGTGGTCCCAGCAGGTCCCAGCAGGTCCCAGACTTTTGGGACTAGTCCTGTCTGACACAGATCGGTCCGAGGTGGTCCTGGGGGTCGGGGACATAACTAGTCCAGCAGGTCCACTGGTCCCGGACTAGTCCCGGACCTGACTACAACCCTTTGGACTAGTCCCGTTATATGATAATGAGAATATCACATGATCTTCACCAAAATCGGTGATTGGTGCATTTGTAATGAGAGAACAGTTGGTCCAAAATTTGAATCCAGAAGCCAGTCCTGACAACCAGAGGAACAGTGAAGTAAGTTCTCTCTGTGTGTTTGTGTCTGAGTTTTAATCATTCAGGGCAGTTTTCAAGCTAAACTTGTGTAGAGAAAGGGAGAAGAGGGGCTGGGTGAAGACAATGGCAAAGCAACAGCATGTATGGAAGAGGGATTACTCAGGAAACGGAGATTCTACTTCCGAGGTAAGTTCAACACCCCCCACCCCCTAAGCCAGTGTGAATTTCTCTGAAAACAGGCTACTGTTTGCAGTTGCACATTGAATAATGTTGGTAGCAAGATTAAGAAAGTTAACAACTCAATTGCCACTCAGCTTTAAGGAATCTTTCTGAACTACAAATATGCTGAAAAGACCTTAATGTTGCTCATGCAGATTACTAAAAAAGGTAGGTTTTCTGATGTAAATAAACTTGTTCAATTTGTTTGTGTACTTTAATTGTTGTTTGTATTAAAAAAAGGGTAGGAAATAAGACAATACATACATGGTGTCTTGTATCTACCATCCCAACAACTTGAATATTTTAGAGACTCAGATTCATACTGTTTTATCAATAGACGCTCTCATAATGGTGTTACGTGAGATGCTCCTGCAGCATCTGTGATACGTTAGTGGGCATTCCTGGATGCGCTGCTATTCCCAGGGGTGCGCACAGCCCGCTATTAGGACCGGTCCCAGGACTAGTCCCAGGACTAGTCCCAGCCTCGGCCCGTCGCACACAGCCTGCTATGTAGGACTGGTCCCAGCCCTCCCGCCGCGCACAGGACCGGTTCGGGGACCGGTCCCAGGACTAGTCCGGGACTAGTCCTATCCACCAAAATGGACTAGTCCAAGTAGTCCTGACTAGTCCTGGGAGGTCCTGGCCCTGCCGGACCACTAAAGGTCTGAGGTCGGGACTAGTCCTGGGCATTAAAACTGGGACTAGTCAAGGGACTAGTCCGGACTAGTCCACAACTAGTCAATTTTCACAGAGGTAATAGCTAAGGTGGTCAGTTGTTAAACCAAGCAAGGAAAAAATTGTATACTATCTTCTATCTTCAGCCTGAGTTTACAGATACATTAGGCCTATCCAGAGTACGTCAGCAGAATGTATTACGCCTGTGTGAAACCCAGATTTTTTACGGTTTTTGTGGGATGTTCAGTCGACGTTACATCAGAATTTTGCCAGTTGCAGAGGATATCTTTTCCAACCCAACAGTTAAAAACTATAGATGGGATGTCTTCCTTAAATATATGAATACGACCCTAAAAGAGACATTCTGCTAAAGTGCTATGCACAATACATATTTATTGGTTTTGCGCAGGCGAAGTACATTCTGCCAATGTGCTCCTAATTCAGCAATGTCAGAATGATCCCCTATGCCACCAAGGCCCCCTAGGTCTACTCACTTCCCGTGCCGACATCTGCTGTGCCATCGAGCACGTTCTCCTTGCTGAGCTGGGGGGTCTTTGTGGGGGTTTGTCCGGCCGGGTTGCGTGAGTCTCGGGACTGTGGAGGGAAGGAAGGACTCTCCAGCAAACCCCCTTCCATAGCCCTCAGGTGGGGGATGGAGTACACCTGGTTATGGTCCATGTGCAGGTGCTTCAACCTGGGGGGCAAAGGTCAACTCATTAACCACAGGGTCAAAGGGCAGGTGGGCCAAAGGTCAATTCAGCACATGAACAGAATTAAAACAATGACAACACTTTAAGAACAACATTCGTTACTAAATTTTCTTTTTTTCACGACATTTTTTCTATTTATTATTATAAGTTTAAATCTGAGGATTTTAGAACTGCTCTAGCGCTGGGCCTCTGTTAAATTGCTTATCCTTTTCTTATCCTTTTGGAACTATTGGTAGGATGTCTCCACTGATATATTAGGTGTTAAAATGTGCTCACTTCTTGAGTCCTGCCAGACTTGCGAAGGTTTGTAGTTCCGTTAGTTTGTTGTCGTCCAGAAACAGAATCTCCAGTGCAGAGAACCTCCAGACTGGGTTCTCCTCTAACAGGCTGGAAACAAACAAACAAATAAACAAATAAATTGAGGCTTCATCTAGTTTTAGCTAACTCTTTCCAGAAGTATCAGGGTATTATGGGTCATGTTTTCCAAGAGTTTAAAAATTGGACATTTTTTTCTGCATTATTAAAACTCACACTGTCATTTTTCATTGCTACTCAATTGTAAACATTAAACCAGCAGAAGAACCATGTTAGGGTTATGAAGGCTGTTTGGGAAAATTGAGTTTGTTGATTCAGTTTCAAACTCCCGACATAAAAACTCACTCGTCAGGCTCGATGTGTGGGCGCGCCATCTCAGGTGGCAGCGACTTCAGGTGGTTCCCTGTCAGGTGCAGCACCTTCAGCCGCGGCAGGAACCCCAGCGACAAGATACTCTCCTCACTCAGGCTGTTATAGGACAGGTCAAGCACCTGGGGACACAGGGCAAAGGTTACAGGTCAGGTCAAGCACCTGGGGACACAGGGCAAAGGTTACAGGTCAAAGGTTACAGACCAGGAACCCCAGCGACAGGATACTCTCCTCACTCAGGCTGTTATAGGACAGGTCAAGCACCTGGGGACACAGGGCAAAGGTCACAGGTCATAGGTTACAGACCAGGAACCCCAGCGACAGGATACTCTCCTCACTCAGGCTGTTATAGGACAGGTCAAGCACCTGAGGGCACAGGGCAGAGGTTAAAGATCATGGGGCTAGGTTTAAAGGTCATGGGTCCAGCAAAGTAATGTTGACAATGTACCTTTTGTGTACCTATGTCAGGTATAGTATATTATCAAATTAGATCTTGTGCAATAATTTTATCAAAGAGTCAGACGTTTCAACTAGCATCCTCAGTATAGTAATAATCTTTCATCTGTGCCTGAGAATGAGTCTGAAGACAGTGTAACCTGACTGATATATACATTACATCATATACAATACATCATAATAATCATTTTTGCACGTCTCACCTCCAGATGCTGGAAGTCTCCTATGTTGACGTTGATATTTGAGATGTCGTTTACCGGCAGCTCCAGCTCTCGCACGATGGGGAAGTATCGGAAAATTTCTGAGAGAACAAAACAAAAACAAAAACAGATGCCTCTAAGTATGCTGGCCACCTCACCTTGGGGGAAAGACAAGATTTGCTCTACAACTATATATAACATGTTGTATTATACTTGCTGTGGATGTAGATTCTAGGACCTGTCCTGGTGTGGTTATGGAGTTACCAGTTTTGCCAAGAAACAGGTTTCAGTTTATTTGATCTGATAAAAAAAACGACTCACCGAAAGGCAGGGTGTTTTCCCCAGCGTTGATGTAGGCCACATTGTCAAACAGCTGGAAGTCCACTTCTTTTGCCTGCAAAATTGGGGGAAATTCTTCTCTTTATTATCTTATTCTGATACCCTTTAGCCTTAACGACTAGTCTTAGGAGGTTCAACTACAAGTTACGCAAAAGTTTTTTTCCCATGCTTTGATATTGTTTACTATCAATTGTTATATCAGTACCAATGCTATGTTGTTGTTTATTGTTTATGTTTACCCTGAAGAGCTCCTTGTCGCTGATGTTGATGGCACAAAGGTCGCTGGGGTCATCCACACAGTGGACCCTCATCTGTAAGGGTCAAAGTAGAAAGGAATTTAGATGGACATCAGTGGTCAAGAAATATCTTCTCTCCACAAGTTATGGAAGACTGGAGTTACTGAGCAACACTAGTGAGGAATTCAACATTAACTAAGCTTTCTTCCCTCCACAAAAAGTGTGGTGACTTTTAAATGGTCAACTAACAAAAAAATACAGGAATTAAATTAATAATAAAATTCTTGCTAAACAATAAGGGCTATTAAGGAAATGATCTATTACAATCAGATGGGGCTATAACTGTGGGTTTTAGTATCTTTACTAATGACAAATCATGATTAATTAATTGATAACCGCCAGTAGTTGACATATATTAACATCCTGGCAAAATATTATATTTCATAATAAACAGAAACTGAGAAATATCATCATGGAAGTCACGTGTCCGTAACTCTCGCCGGTTTACGTTCGGAAGTGATTGGTCATTACTTATCCTGATGAAGGCGACAGTGGTCGTTGAAAATTTGATCTTTGTGTAATATTGTGTTGGAATAAAGTTCAGCTTTGTACTATAAAACTGAGAAATAACTAACCAGGAAGAATCCATCCAGTAGCCCTATCCTGTCCTCCGCCTGTGAGACGGTGAATCGGCTGCCGTATCCGGGCGTCTCGGACAGCGTGTTGGTGCGGCGGAGCTCGGTGCGGATCTGCTGCAGGTCCCGCGGCTTGGCGCACAGAACCGCCTTGAACCGGCGCTGGTCCTCCTCACGCTTCGCCAGCAGCCATGCTCCTGCTGGGGGATGGGGCCCGGGGATTCGTTTGTTTGTTTGTTTGTTTGTTTTATTAACCTTTGTTTATTCGTGAAATACTAAAATCGGCCTTATGGCTACCTTACTTTAAGTGGGAAGTGGGCTAGAGTTTGACAAAAATATATATGATACAGGCTATCAGTTTTTAATACGTGATTGAAATCCTAGTAGTAGTCATGCTTTGCCTTCGCTAAATTATATCCAATTTTGATACAAGTCTCTTTGCCTCTTTTCAACCCCATGTAGGTGCCGTGTATCTGCCAAACTATACAACAGTTCGTGCTCAATGTTCAAAACACCGATATGCGTTCTAGATTCTGTTAAAAATCAGCGCCCCCCTCCCCACTTCCCACACACAAACACTTGATGCTGCTCTAAAATTATGTCACAACTTCGCTGTGATAAATAGTGCCTTGAAAAGCAGATTGGGACTGAATTTATCCCTTAGACGGCTTCGAGGATTCCTAAGACCTACCTTCCTCCGCCTGTCTGGCTAGAACACCCCTGACGGGAAAGCAACTGGTGATATTCGGGGTGGATTTGCCGTCGTCCAGTTTGTACACACCAGCGGCCGCCATCTTGGACTCGGGCACTCACCATGGCAACCGCGCGGTCAGTCGAAAGCGCCGCCTAGCGGTGTTTAGGTGAACAGCAGCATATATATTATTACCTGTCGCTGAGAAATACGAACATATGGCCACAGACAAGCATAACTTTGTTGATTGAAAAAAAAAAACTTGCTGTTTTGCTTATAGATATTGTTAGATCACTACCTTACTGTTGTCAGAACCGTGCCTGATCCTAACCCTAACCTATCCAGGCTTAGAGCTAGATAGGTACGGTTCTGGGTACAGTGGGCCATTGCTAACCGTAGGCGGGGGTGTTGCACAGGGTTCGAGTTAGTTTAATCTCTCACGCTGTCACTCCCGCGGTGTTCACCTGATTATGCTGTCACGTTTCCTTATGATCCTTGCACATCATCTCCAAGCAGATGTTGGGTGACTGCTGTTAGATAGGTCATATTAACGATTTGTTTGCTTGCTTGTTTGTTTGTTTGTTTGTTTGTTTGTTTGTTTGTTTGTGTGTTTCGTTTGAGCCACATGTGCCATAGAAAGCATAAACTTCGCTACAGGCGTTAATTTTCTCTCCGAGGTTGGACTTTGAAAAAAAATTAAAAAGTCTGAAAATTGAGTTTTGATTGTAATGTTGAGATTCTGAGACCAAAGCATCCCAAATTTCAGTTCTCCATTGTTGCATATATGCTCTGCTGTTAACACATTGAAAGGAAGACAATAAGTCAAGTCAAGACAATACTATAATCATCATCATCATCATACATCCTCCGAAAAGGTGGAGCATACAAAGTTTGATCTCCAGAACTGCTTGTCGTTCATTGCTGAAATAAGTTCCAGGCCCTCCAAGCCTATTTCAATTTCTATAAGTTTCTTAAGTGTTATGTTAGGACGTCCAACCCTTCTTTTCGTGTCAGGGTTCCAAAGTAGTAGCCTACTGGCTGGTTCTTTGCTACGTACAACATGACCGGCCAAACTTAGTCGTTGACATTTAATAAGTACTGTAGTGACATTTGGTAACGATCCGTATAACTGTTCATTAGTAGTATGTTTCCACCATGGTGTATTGAAAACTATTCTCAACAACTTTTTTCAATACTATAAACTAACTTTATACTATTTACATTAGCGTGAGGAAGTAATGAACATTGGTCTTCACATCAGTAGGTGTTACTTACTGTTTACCCTTATTAGTCAGAATCCCTAGTTGTTATACTACAACAACAGCGTGATGATATAGTTCATCTGATCATGAGTCACAAACGTAGCCGTTAGGACTTACAAAATAAGCCTATCGTAGACTTAAGCAAAAAAGATACACGTGTTAACGCTACAAAGCCTTCTTAACGAGGGTAATCATGGAATTAGTTTTCTATTACAATTTTCTAACATTCTCTACTTTACATTCCACGTTGGTTCGTCATAGAAAGACAATGAGTGTGAGGGCACCCTCTTTCTTGAAATTCAGCCCTATGGAAATCGAACGGTTTATTCAGATGGAAAGCCATGTTGATAAAACTCTTTGCTGGACCATTCGTTCTCCAAAGAATTGTCTACTATTCAATAAAATCTCCAACTCCACAACCATGTCGCTTATTGGTCCCTAACCATAGCCTTCTGTATCTACATTGTTCTTCGTTGCTATTACATTTTTCTAACATTTTCTAATTTTCATTCCATGTTGTTTTATCATAGAAAACTATGACTGTGAGGACTCCCTCTCACTTGAAACTCTACCCTATGAAAAAAGTCCCTCTCCAATCGGTTTATTCATATTAAAAGGCATGTTGATAAAACTATGTGTTGGAACGTTTCTGCTTCGTGCCAAAGAGAAATGACAACTCTGCAATAAATTCCCAAATTCTGTTCCCTCCATCAGTCGCTAATTGGCCCCTAACTACAACCTTCTCTATTTACATTGTATAGCCGCTATAACCGCCTTGTGACGTCACACACCAGTTTTGAATTTGATTAATACTTGAACTAGTACTTACGGAAAATACAAATATGCTGCCGAATACAATGTAATTGCAGCCAACAATGTTTACACGACGTCTGCTGGGCTGAGACTTTGTCTGGGCCAAAGAATAAAAAGTAGTAGAGTAAGTCATGACCAAATACCAGATCAACAATTTCGATTGTCAGTTTTTCGCCTGCTGCCAGCAAGTCAGGTCTGCTGACTAGGGAAGGTGGTCTTGTCATCAGATCTTGCTTGATTTTTCTAAGAGATACGGCACCCGGCTGTAAAGGCAAGTGTTACAGTGTTGTTATGGTTTCTTCTTTGCTGCTGAAAATATCAAGGTACATTGTTGTAACGGATGAGCAAAAAAAAAAAAAGACGGCAAGCCATCTCTATCTATGGGGGCTAATACTTGACTTTCGTATGGCACAAACCGAAATGAATGAATGTATGGTTAGTTTACCTGCTTTATGTATGTTGTATGGCTGAGATTTGCATCCTTTTACCGCCATTTTAACTCTAAAACCATGAAACGTTTTCTTTATTTGATAGATGTCAGCTGATGATGATATGTGTATTGCTTTGTGTGTCTATGAAAACACAGCTGCAAGTATGTGTTACCTTTACGGGGGGCAGTTTCTTCTTGTACCCCTGGTGGAGATGTCCGCCTGATGGAGAAGGAGAATAGAAATGGATTTTCTACTACCTCTTACTAAGGGCATAGTTACTCTATTGTTGTCAAAAACAATAATATAACAAAATTGTAAAAACTAATAAAACAGAAAACGGTGATGGAAGAATTCACATATGGTTCTGCTTTTGTGGTTGAATATTAGGTCCAATATTTGCAAAAGCCCCTGTATGAAGCAATACATACTTACCCATATCTAGCAACTTGTAAAGGATATTTGTTCTTCAAATCATCCGCAACGCTCTGCAGCCCTGCCTCTGACAGAGCCTCCATCAGGACCTCAGTGGTAGCGGCGTCTCCCTTATTCTTTTTCCATTCCTGTAACATGTCCATGCAGCTGGACTTGTCGTCGGGGTTTCGGCCGGCAATGTTTGTGATGTCAGCCCAGCTGAGTCCAAGATGATCTGCCAAATCTCGCCAGTCGGAGCTCACATCCTCCTTGATGAAAGAGAAGTACTTCCCAACGTCTGAAACAAAGGGGTTAGCACACAATGCTTATTTCTGATATTTCTTATATTTCTGCACATTGTATTATTTGGATAAGGGCACACACGGCGATTCTCTTGGACAAGCCTTGTCCGAGAAAATTTATTATTTTTACTGTTACTGATTAGGAGGAGCAAGTCTGGTATATAATCTACATACACTTTAGTTGCTAGAACATGTGCAACGAATGTCGAAGTATTGCATTCAAAACCTTGCGGGCATCCAGATGACAGCAATATGGCATAGTTGCAGAAAAAAATTCCTATTCAATTCCTGCCTTCGTAATTCTTCTGTTGATGACGTTACTCCCTTTTATGTAAACGAAATCGGTTTTCTTACCTATGAAGGTTGCACCGTCTTCAGCTTCTTTTGAACTCTGTAAATATAAATATAACTACATGTATTATTACCTGCTTGTCGTTTTGTTACATAAAATACATTGAGTATGTAAATGAGTCAGATCACATAATCTATAATAGTAATCTATACAGTTATGACAGAGGAAAAGTCTATAACAATCAAGTTGCTATATTTAATAAAGTTATATTATCTACGCGTTATTCCATTATTTTCACATTCTTTAGCGTATGGATCTTGTTTTTTTTCTATTTCAATGTTAGGTCGAGACTATTTCCCCCATTTTTTCTAAAAAGAAAACAATATTTACCCTTTTCGAAGTTCCACATGGCACGCAGATGGGGAGCGTGCAAAGCTCTTTGTCTTGTAGTTCTGTGTCGGAGGGGTGCCCGACTTTTTCAAGTTTCTTCCGCACGTTCCTTATTCGTTTGTTAACGTTCGTATCTTTTCCTTTTTGGACTTCCACGCATGGCAAAGCATAAAATGCAACAGTTCCGTTGCCATCGGAACCATCGTGGCCCCTGACTTGCAGTTGGAGACGATTATGTTTCTTACTGTGGAAGGTGATTTGTCGTTGTGTGCGGGATGACGCGATTGACACATTTTCGAACAAACGTATTTCTACTGTTTGTCCTTCGAATATACCCACTTTGTCAGTGAGCAATGGGCCCATATAACCCTCCTTCTTCAGTTTGGCGCGTTCCTCGTCTGCCTTACTAGCTGGGGTGCATTCTATGACACATTCGTTTGCGTTGTCTTCTCGCTGCAGCAGTATGAACTGTACAGTACGCTGTTGAAGCCATCGGCAAAGATGAAGTGGGATTGGTCCCAGTTCCTCTGTGCCTTTGTAGGTGTCTGCAATAACGAGGGAAATCCATCTAGAAATAGAAATACAGGGCAATATTTTAAATTAGGTCTTTCACCTCAATATTTAAAAGACGGAGAAATGTATTAATTTAAAATCAATGATATACAAAACTGTCCCAAATATGGAATCTATTTGATGTAACATCAAACTAGTATTCTCCTTCGTTCCTGACGCGTATTTGATTACAATACCTGGTAAAATGAGTGACTTCAAACTCCACAAACTCCTCTGTAACCCGGCTGATAGTAATGTTGTCCGTCACGTCCATCCAGTCTTCTGTCCCCTCCTCACATGACATCACCCTCAGTTTGGTGGGCCCCTCGTGTTTGATGTCCATGTAGTGTTGGGGATGTGGGACTCGCACTGTGACCGGTTTGTGGAACTGGACTTCGGAGGCCGACACAGTCTCGACATTGACTATTGGGCTGGTGCTGACAAGGTTATGGAAAGACTCGTCCTTTGCCTTGATATCCTCAACTGCTCTTTTTGGAACTTCTTGTACCTACAGTTGAAATGAACTGCTGTGTTATATTAATTATAATGTCATTACCTGATAATGATTATCGCATCGATATCGCTGTATTAAATTTGGCAGCAGAAAATGGCAGAAGTTATTTCATGATAAGGCCATAGCATGTAAATTTTATGGATGACATCCTCCGGAGACTCCAAAATTAATGCGAGAGGGCGAAAAAAAAAACAAGGCAGGCCAAAAAAACAAGATTCCTACATTTTCAGATTTTGAGATCGTAAACCTCGTTGAACAAGAATTTAGGCTGTAAAACATGATATCATACCCAACAGGTCTTCTGTCGCTGTATTCAACAGTATTACCTGTCCTTGCAGATGTGTCTTTATTAAATAGAACCAAAAAAAAAAGAGCTTGCTGTACCATCTTCAAGGTAGATACTACACTGGGTATTTATTTGTAATGGAACACCCTGGACTGTCAACACTTGCCATCAAACACGAGGAACTGCGCCTCAAGTTTGCTGTATCCCTGGTGGTCTCTGAGTTTAGAGACTGGCTACCAGGCAGAACACAGGGCTCAATCACTGACAGAGTGACTCATAAACCGAACTGTCTGGAAGCTATACTCTACCTATATTGTGCCAACTGTTACAACACCGATTTGTCTCTGAAACAACTTTGAAAAAAGAAGTGACCAAGGACATTATATCCTTGAAGTGACTAAATAAAATTTTCAATTATTTTACAAATGGTTTTGATTCAGTGGCAACATCACATATAAAATGAATAAAATACAACATTGTATCAAAATAAAAATAAAAGAATAAATCAGAGCCTTGTCTTGCAGATGGACGTTCATGACATATTTGCCCTTTTTTGGCCATGTTGACCACCGTCGCAGGGCAACAACATTTCTTGTTTTTTTTCTTCTGAAATCAGGCGAAAATCAATGCGCGCGAGGATGTCATCCATAAAATTTACTTGCTGTGGCCTAATTATGATATACATAATTCATCAGGGGTTTGACAATGTCCACGAGAATTGACTGCTACATGTAGCACTATAGTGTTTTCTTACCTGCATTTCACAGAGTAAGTAACGTATGGTTATCATGATATCCTTTACATATTTATTGACTTTACTGCGATCAAACATGGCTTACCAGGGTCTACTTGCTGGCTTACTGATGTAATTGCAAAGAGGCAGAATAATAGACCTCGTCTATAACCTTCGCACTTGGTTAAACTGAATGCAATCCTGACCTGTATCCTGACTTGGGTCGGTGTCCTCACAGCCTGTTCCGGGAAGCTGATTAGTACCGCAGGCTGCGTTGATGACGTCAGCGTGCGCCCGTCTGTAGGCACATCAAACTTGTCCTGTTTGGGCTGACTGATGACGGCAAAGATGGAGAAGTGGTCCACTGACACGGCAAGCTTGTCTTCGCCCTGAAACTAAGCCAAAAAAAAGTTTGCATTAGATATTGTAGAGGAGGGCATTTTTTTATTTTTTTATTTTTATTTGCGGAATCAACATAGACAATACAAAACATGGTGATGAGGTACTCTAGCTATAGCTAATTTTAGCCTCACCACCAAACATAGAATACAATAACAGTACATAACAAAAACAGAGAAGCAGATGGGTGGGAATGGGTCATTAAATAGGAGGGCATTTCATTGCAAGTGCCAGCAATGTAATATATTTTCAAAGGCGGAGTTGTACATTCGTTCGCGTATTGGCGATTTATATAAGACGTAGTAAGAAATTTTGCACTCTTCAATAATTCTATGTTTTCCACGTACTTCTATACTGGTTTCAAGTTCCGTCCATTGAGACCTGTCCTCAGTGACCCACACGACAGCTTCCGTAGCCCCACCTAACGACCCACTGTTGTACTGCATCTGTACAGTGACAGGTTGGTGGAAGGTTGTCTCGTGCGGACCCAGCTCTATGATGTCACTCAATAACATCTCTCCGTCCTTCAGGGGAAGAGTGACGTCATTGGGGTTGATGAGCCGACAGGTGATTTCTGTTTCCATGGTAACGGCCCCAGGCGGTACAGAGATGGTACAAAACGTGGTTTGAAGTTCACCTCCTTCTGGACCCACTTTGCGCCTGTAAGGGCTGTGACAGAACATGGGATTCCATCATACATACATGTAGAAGAGAAAAAGCTCTCTGAATTGAAACAATATAGTGGCTGTAGACTTGTGCAGTAGTAATACAGTAGAGATGCATTCTTGAATATAGGAATTCTTAGATTTTAGATTACAGTATCTAATCGTGTCTTAGTCAAGCTTGCAAAGATTTCTATTCTATCGAAAATGTGCGTTTTAATTCTTTGTCTTCGAATGTGGTTGCCTAAAAAATAGGTAGAGGAGGATTTCCTGATAACACCCCATTAATATTGACAGTGCACAACTCGAACCAGATTTTACCTACCGGGCGACCTTATTTTCTGCTGCAAAAAGCTCGAGAATCTTCTTCCTTCCCTCCAGGATGCGATCTTTATCGGCACGCCAGGATGGAACGTATGCATCTGCCGCTTTGTCCTCAGGAGTCTCGCCGCGCTACACAGAAAACAGCAGCCATTAGACTAACACACTGAAGGTCATTTTAAAACATGATGTAGATAACTTCGGGACATGAACTGCAGAAATGAATGTCGAGGAGAAGTAGAGTTATACTATTTTTGATACTTAAAGATGTAAATACTATTAGAACAAGAATGAAAATATGGCAAGAATGAATATACGCCCTTTACACGAAAATATACATCTCAGTATCAAATATCTCTCCTCATACCCAAGTGCTGTTTATCTAAGAATAAGCATGGGCATGGCCCGCCTCGGTGCCATACACTCATATGCGGCAATGATGATGATGATGATGAAGCATGGGTGCATCTGTTGTGTTTTTGATACAGTGGCGTTTTTCAAGCTAGACATATCAATATACGTTTGTAGAATGTTGGTTCAGAATTATTGTTTTCAGTATTGTATATGCTAATCTAAGCAAGGTCAATATGATGAAAAACATTTAGCTTTTGTTACATATGATTAATACTATATATATATATACATAGCATTAAACACTGGACCATAGGAACATGCCGACAGAAAACATCAGATGTCGCCCCGTTAGCTAATCATGACATCAAATAGTACAAGAATCCTGTTTCCATCAACATATCATAATAAACACAAAACATAAGGAAGATAAACCACTCAAACATGTCCATCATCTGTAGTAAGCATAAACCCTTACCATACCCTTACTGTCCACCTGTGCTCCAGCCTTCAGGAGGAGTTCAGCAACACCAACATGTCCTCCTAAAGCTGCGCTGTGAAGTGGCCTGTTTGCATACTGCAACAGCAGAAACAGAGATGACATCACATGGTAAGAATAGCCTGTTCCATTATCCTAATAAACACAATATGCGTGACGTTCAACACTCAAACATGTCCATCACCTGTAGTAAGCATCAACCCTTACCCGATTCCTACTGTCCACCTGTGCTCCATACTTCAGGAGGAGTTCAGCAACACCAACATGTCCTCCTAAAGCTGCGCTGTGAAGTGGCCTGTTTGCATACTGCAACAGCAGAAACAGAGATGACATCACATGGTAAGAATAGCCAGCCTGTCCCTATTGTCATAATCAACACTAATTATGTTAGACGTCAAACATTCAAACGTGTCTATCACCTGTAGTAACCATCAACCCTTACCACATCCCTACTGTCCACCTGTGCTCCAGCCTTCAGGAGGAGTTCAGCAACACCAACATGTCCTCTTTCAGCTGCTTTGTGAAGTGGCGTTTTTTCAGACCACTGGAACAGAGAGGGAACAGAGATGACATTACATGGGAAGGCAAGCCTGTCACATTACCACAATTAACACTGAATATGCGTGACGATCAACACTCAAACATGTCCATCACCTGTAGTAAGTATCAATCCTTACCCCATCCCTACTGTCCACCTGTGCTCCAGCCTTCAGGAGGAGTTCAGCAACACCGACATGTCCTCCTAAAGCTGCAAAGTGAAGTGGCGTGGCTCCAGACTGGAACAGCAAGAACAGAGATGACATTACATGATAAGAGACGCCTGTCCCATAATCCTAACAAACACTAAATATGCGTGACGTTCAACACTCAAACATGTCCATCACCTGTAGTAAGCATCAACCCTTACCTCACCCGTACTGTCCACCTGACCTCCAGCCTTTAGGAGGAGTTCAGCAACACCAACATGTCCTCCTGTAGCTGCACTGTGAAGTGGCGTGTGTTCATCCTGCAACAGCAGGAACAGAGATGACATTACATGAGAACAAAAGCCTGACACATTATCTTAATAAACACGTATGCGTGACGTTCAACACTGAAACATGTCCATCACCTGTAGTAAACATAAAACCTTACCATATTCTTACTGTCCACCTGTGCTCCATACTTCAGGAGGAGTTCAGCAACACCAACATGTCCTCCTGAAGCTGCGTTGTGAAGTGGCGTGTCTCCAGACTGTAACAGCAGGAACAGAGATGACATTACATGGTAAGAAAAGCCTGTCGCTATTGTCATGATAACCACGCGTAAATATGCGTGACGTTCAACACTGAAACACGTCCATCACCTGTAGTAAGCAGCAACCCTTACCACATCCCTACTGTCCACCTGAGCTCCAGCCTCCAGGAGGAGTTCAACAACACCAACATGTCCTCCTGAAGCTGCGCTGTGAAGTGGCGTGTTTTCATTCTGTAATAGCGGGAACAGAGATGACATCACATGGTAAGAATAGCCTGTTCCATTATCCTAATAAACACAATATGCGTGACGTTCAACACTCACACATGTCCATCACCTGTAGTAAGCATCAACCCTTACCACATCCCAACTGTCCACCTCTGCTCCAGCCTTCAGGAGGAGTTCAGCAACACCAACATGTCCTTCTGAAGCTGCACAGTGAAGTGGCCCGGCTCCAGACTGCAACAGCAGGAACAGAGATGACATTACATGGTAAGGAAAGCCTCTTCTTATTGTCATAATCAACAGCTGAACGCAAAAACATTTCCCACGTTCAACACTCAAACATGTCAATCACCTTCCCTCATCCCTACTATCTACCTTCAGTAACACCGACATGTCCTCCCGTTAAGCTTAACGAATTTTCTGCATACAATCTCCAGCCTTTTTTAGCATGACTGGTACCCTTTGTGAACTTTTTTTCTTTTCCTACACAAAGTTATCCTGTTCAGTATTCTGAAACATCTGTGAACAGGATTATTTTGATCGAGACGACGAGAAGAAAGAAAAGTAGCTACTTATCTCAGGCTTCACAACCGACCTGGGGACGATATCGACCCCCCCCCCTCCGACCTGGCCTGTGATGAAACAGATTTGTGGTTAAAAAAAAGGTTCGTTCCTACTCACCAGGCCGTCACAGTTGACATCCACTCCCAGTTGGATCAGTCGCGTCACCTTCTCTTCATCTCCTTCACCAGCTGCATCGCGGAGTTCCTGAAGAAACGGACATTCATCATAATACAGCAGCAATAAAAACAGTATAGAGGTAGCCAAAAGTCAATATCATATAACTTGTCCTTCTACGCGTATTCTTTGAGTTATAGTGTCATTATCATTTCTACACTTCTAAGGATATCGAGTCATCATCTTTAGAAGTCATTTCTTAAACGTGACGATAGCGTACACCGCAGGTTTGCTTGATACTGACGTAACGTTACGTATATGCATGCATGTGGAGACTTTTGCTAGTCTTTCTTACATAGTTTATTTATTTATTTATTTATTCATTAATCTTAAAAACGGTTGGGTGGTACCTTCAGTCTCTGGAAAGGAAACAGGGGAATTTCACATTGTTGAAACAATGAAATGAACTTTCTTAAGTGACGTCTTCGTCACTACTCATTGTCAGAACAGTTCCATAGCAAATTGCAAGTTACCAGGTGAGATATGGTTACCAGGTAAACATTGAATCAAAGATCGGCAACCGACGTCCAAAGTCCACAGGCGCTGGGTCACGCACACCCTGAATGTTGTTATTACACTACTGTTTGCTGATATGCTCATAGTCAGGGAGAAATATCAATAAAATATCTGTATGGTTATCAAATTTTCTCCACGGTACCAGTTGTATTAACTACCCAATCAACTGAAGTTTCACCGCCTTACGTGGCCACAACTGACCACCAATACAAGATAAACCACTGTATTGGACTTCTACAACACACACAATGCAAGTAAAAAAATAGTTTACCGATTTAAGTCCCCACATCTTGCTTGACTTGTACCCTTCTCACGAAAGTTTCGCGTCTTGGGTCTCGACCGGAAAACAGCAAATTGTAGCGTTTTTTTTTTTTTCGTTGGTCGGGGGTGTAACGGTGGGGTAAAGTTTCCGCCTACCTGTCCGCCATTTTGTTTGATTGGCCAATAACGTTAACATTACGTAATCTGGACTGTTCCATTCTAAGGGTATAGGTATTTGTTACCACTATATTGTCATGTTATTTATGGGAATGAGAAATAATTCTTTTTTTATCATTTTTTCAACACAATACCATTGTCTTTCAATTTTATCCGTCATGTCGTCCATACAATTTTAGAAACCTTTCGAAAAATCGATTGTGAAAATGTTATATTTTTAGGGGTTTTGACGTAATAATCTTTCTTTCAAATAACATGTACCATTACCCCATTAACATTGTACAACGTGAAGGTACGATTATATCACGTCTTTCTTATAGGTTCCGTACTTGTTCAATCATCACCAGGACACACTGTATCCCAAAGCATAAACTGTTTATTTAAGTACTCAGCCGCCTCGGTTACCAAGGGTAGGTAGGTAGGTTGTCCACTAGCTGGGTTATACCGCGCCTTACGGGGTGACATACCCTTTCGTTAGCTGATACGAGACGGGGGTTCGCTAGGCCACCGTCAGGGTGATTTGTAGTGAATCACCAACTTCCAAATAGTAGTATTTGGACCATCGCACACCGGGGCATGCCCCTACTCTTTTTCGAAAGGTGTGGTGGGTTCTTTGACGTGCGTGGGGTGTGGCTCTCCCCAAACACGGGACCTCCATTTAATGTCCTATCCGAGAGACGTCCCTAACCGAAGTTAATTACTCATTTCCACCTGAGTGAAGTGAGGAAAGTCGCCAAAGGGTTGGCTATGATTCAAACTAAACTGCAGCAACTGCCGTAAGCGGGCGCCCCCTAGCAGATGAGACGGGAACCTCAGCCGATGATGGTGCCTGGCATAGAACCATCTGCATGGAACAAAAATATTACTGGACACAATCTTGTTTGTTTAAGAAATTACATTTAATCGCATATCCGGTATACAGCAACTTTTTGTTCTTAATATCAGCGTTTTAGTCATTATTGAACGACAGCATTGACGTACTAGTACTCTACTACATATGTTTCAGCCAGAAGCTTAAAACACTGCAAAATTAGAGTTAATTGTTATGTTTACCTTTGCAGAAGGAAAAAGACTGTTTCTTCTTCTTCCGATCTAAACACATAAGGTCAATGACCTGGACCAGACGGCGATCACCATGCTAACAGGTGCTGTAGCAGACCCAATGGTGTTGGATTACATTATGTAGCAAGTGGCAGGACAGAATTGGAGGGACTGGTCAACATATATTTGAATGTGTTTAAGTATATATACGTTTCCAATATTAATGTATTACCACTGCACTACAGAATTGTTTTAACCACGAACTTAAAAGACACCGTGAAAATCGAAAATAAAGCCCTGCTCAAATTAAAAAACATAGCAGCAATAGATCGTTCAACTAATTTGTGACTTACAACCGCTACAAAAAACACAGTTTTGAATGCCATGTGCAATAACAGACCGCCGCGGGCCAGTGTGGCCACATTATCGTCACATCCAGCCTCTCACGACAGACGAACTTTCCGGGACTTTCCAATAAATATGAATCTATTTTCCTGTCGATGCAGCCCTGATTCCTCCCCCGAGGTCCAACCCGTGTGAGAATCGATGTCTTACTATTCCTGCGGCGTGCCGTATTGACCCGACTGTACCCTGTGCTGAGCAAGTCCGACTGGCGCTGGCGGTATAATAGTTTATTGCAAATTCGTGCCCGTGGGCTAATCGCGAGTGAACAAGTGATAGTAATGTGTATAGATAAGTAAATATAGAAAAAAATTAGAAAGGTAACATTTGCAGAGCAAACGCATAATGTTTACCTTCGCATACTGTCTGCTCTGTTAATTTTTACTCAAACGCATTCACATATATGGTGACAGGAGTCTAAATCCCTCCTACTATAAAATTACAACATGGTGTAACCCAACACCAGTTACCATGGTGAGAGACAGTCTGGTTCAGGTCATTGACCAGGTCAGAGGTCATCAGTGTTTGGAGTAGAAGAAACTGAATAAAAACAATATGTTTTCCTTCGGTAAACATAATTAGTAGTATAAGTGATACGTCAAACTCAACATGTTGATTTATTCATATACTTGTATGTAGGGTAATTCATTTGTATCCACTTGTTTGTATTTATAATTATATAGTTGTAGTAGATCTTACCGGTTAGTCGGCGCACTTTTGTTGTGTCAACAAAGATTGATATTTTTTCTACATTAAGTAAGTGAGTATACATGTGAGACAAACAAAGTGAATTACACTACACAGGTCTATTGCAAGGTTCTATATCTAGGTTATAGCGACTTCTGCTTTGGAAGCAGTGTGGAAAATGAAAAGTCCCAGGTTGTTAGTGATAAATGTCCGACCCTCCTGGTTTAGAACCCGGGTACAGACCCGTCATAAGAACTTATAAAGGAACAAATATGCCCCCACGACCCTCCTCACTCACAGGTCTTCCATATTTCTGTTTTACGACTTTAAAGTCACATAAATAGAACGGGCGGCACATTTTATTCCCCGCAATTTTCTCAGGAAAGACATAAAATCCCGCCAAATTAGACACTATGTCTTGTGTAATGCGCAGTCCGTATTCCCAGGCGATCCTTGTTAATGTTAGCGCCTCGCCTGTACTTATAATCATTGTGCCTGCACGGGTACGTACTCGTACTAAAAGTCTCAATCACTCGATATCACAAAACGAAAACATATTGTTTTCGCTTCGTTTCTTCTTATCCTTCCGTTCAAAGTAATAAGGTCAATTACCTGGACAAGACGGCTGTCACCATGGTAACTTGTGCTGTAGCAGACACCCTGTGGTGTTGGATTACATTATGTAGCAAGTGGCTGAACAGAGCTAGAAGGGCTGGTCACTATATGTATGTATGTGTTCGGGTAAGAATAAACAGAGTCCCGTGTGCTAGTTGTGGGACCATTCCGCGTCTGTCAGCTTGCAGTAGCTTCCCTGTAAATGAACGAACGAATGAATTAAGCTTTATTCACGTCCCATGTGCTTTATGACACCAGAAAGAACATGCAGAATAAATGATGGATGAACAAAGAGAACTGAGGTACCGATTGACATACTAGTAATTAACCAAGACTGACCAAAAATTTAAAAAAAATACAATACAATATGTTGATGAAATCCTGCCTGGCTAGCTTCTCCTCTGTAATATCAATGATTAGTCTGCCAACACGGGTAAGAGTAATATCAGCTGCGGATGTCCCCGATATGTATTAATCAATAATGATTCGCGGCACGGTGTCATAAGTGTAGAGATATATAATCATTACCGCAAGGGAGGGTGCCAGTTGTGCCTTGGAGTGAAGCATTCTATTGCTTTGCTCTCTACACTGTGTGTCTGTGTGTCTGTCTCTCTCTCTCTGTGTATGTGTGTGTGTGTGTGCGTCTGTATGTGCACATCCATAACCCATAGGAATGAACAACATGCCTTAAAAAGTGACTAAGAAATTATCAGATTACTTCATGATATGCTTCTATGTATTCACATCACACGCACATGTGCCTGTGAATTGGTGCACCTTGTCAACAATACATAAATGTCACCCCCGTTCAACCCATCGCAATGGAATAGCCCGTAAGATCGATCTGTCCCATGCCTGCAATGACCCCGTATTGGTCGCCAGTGAACCGTCCCCGATAAGCCATGACCCTACATTGGTCACCAATGAACCGTCCCGAGCGGGGTATTAGCTCACTTCGATATCGGGTCTGACAAAACGTGGCGGAAAAACCCGGCGACTCCAGCTACCAGTAGCTGAGTTCTACAGGATGCACGGAACACATTGATGCGTACAAACGGTGAGTCCTTATTTATACATGCATACGTTTTGTATGCCTTAAAATATCACTTTAGCTTGCTGTACAGTTAATCTTTCACTGGTCTTAAAACGAAAGACATACAATATATATCTATATGCACAGTATAGTCAAACCAGTGACCACTTCTGCATAAGGCATACAGTAGCTACTTATATTCAATGGTATCTTAAACTAGTTTCCTCCATTGACCCAAGCGTTAAGAATGCTCTATAGCAGCCACCTGTCTACCGTAGCAGTTTTCTTGCAGACGGTACGTGAGTGGTGACTACAGACAGGGCTGACTATAGGCAGGTTTGACAATAGATCGACAGGTTTGACTGTTCTCATGTGTACACTTTCCACCCGAACATACCGTTTTGTATCTCCGTGTATGGATAGGATGGAGCTGTGCATGTACATTGGACTATAATGTAATTTTAGATTGCAACCAAGCCTTCTTATAACGGTCTTACCAACAAGGAAATGCCTGTGTACGATGTACGATATACAGGGCATTACAGGCTCATTGTGCTGAAAAGATTTCATTAGCTCTGTTTGACAGTACAATGAACAGCAGGGCTGTTGTATCCAGAAACTTCATTTATCCAGAACCATGCTGGATACTCAGAACCGTGCCAGGGGCAAATCGACGTACTTGGATACACTGGGACTATCCAGAACCCTGTCTGATCCTAACCCTAACCCATTCAGTTATAGAACCAGATAGGCACGGTTCTGGATAGAAAATTACTAAAGACGTTTCAATACCAACATTAAATATAAATCCACCAGTACGGAATGAACTATTGACTTAAACTAAGTAAAGAGAGACATTGATAGTATATTGACAGTATACAAAAGCATCTTATGCCAATGGTTCAGTTGCATGATACTGCATGTGCCCTAAAGCCTATCATTTGAGGATAAGAAACTCCATGCCATGTCCAAAGTATGATACATGAAGGGATCACAGACAGTACGTACGGGGGATAAGGGTAAAGTGGCTACAAATTTAAAGATAATCTGGCTTTGCTGGGTTTGACTCCTTTAGAGGCAGTGCAGAAGATGAGGCACCCTGCTTGTTTCCGTAATGCGCGGGTTCTTCAGCCATTACCGCACAGCTAAACACAGTCATTACCGGCTCGCCCGGGGTTTGGAGTGATAGATTCGAGTCATCCCATACCGGGGCGCACGCCCACTCTAACGGCCGTCTTCAGTTTAACGTGTTAAATTCTTTATCACGGTAATCTACAGTGGACAGACAGACCCTACTGCTCAAAGCTATGGGACTAAATGAGTTAGTGCGTGCGTGCGTGCGTGCGTGAGTGAGTGAGTGAGTGAGTGAGTGAGTGAGTGGGTGGGTGAGTTAGTGAGTGAGTGAGTGAGTGAGTGAGTGGTGAGTGAGTGAGTGAGTGAGTGAGTGAGTGAGTGACTGAATGAGTGAGTGAGTGAGTGGTGAGTGAGTGAGTGAGTTGTCAACGGCGGTATAATATAGGGTTTAGCCATATAAGCCAGGAGGAAGGACGTATTTTTATGACTGTCTGTAATGGCTTCTTTACTGTGGTTTATGATGTTAGTTTCCTTGGACAATGCTTGCTACAGACATATATCTTATCTTACCAAAGTGGTTCAGTTCCAACACACGAATCTTCAAGTTCCCAACTAGCCATTAGAGTATCATTAAGGGCTGAGTCCGTAGGTTGAAGAATGATTTGTTTAGACGGAACGTAAGGCCAATCTAACTATTGTGATGGGCTCTTAAACGTACTCTAGGCAAGACGTCGCTCCAAACGCTACGCTAGACGAGCATCATTCAGAGTTTCCCTGTGGCTCGAGGAGTTATAGGGTTGAGTCATTGCACACCAGAGTTTACGCCCAGTACTTTCTAAGTGTGATGGGCTCTTAAACGTAATCTAGGTACGGCGTCCCTCCAAACGTCGCGCTAGACAAGCATGCTGTTCAGGTGAAGCCATATGCTGTAATTAAGGACTACCATGCGGTTTTGTAAGTTTGAGGTTAACTTTTGCGTCATCACACGACGTGCCTCACGACCACTGCTTTCCATAAGTGTGATGGGCTCTTAACGCAATCTAGGCAGGGCGTCCCTCTAAACGTCGCGCTAGACGAGCATGTTACAGTAATTTAGGGCTGCACTGCAGTTTTGTAAGTTGGAGGTTAACTTTTGCGTCATCACACGACGTGCCTCAAGCCCACTCCTTTCCATATGTGTGATGGGCTCTTGAAAAGTAGGCAAGGCGTCCCTCCAAACTCCAGGCTAGGTGAGCATGCTGTTCAGGTGTAGCAAATAAAGTAGTTAATGAAGCCTGTAGGTTGGAAAGTGTTAGATTTGAGCCATCTCACACATAGGTGTACGCCCACTCTTTGTCTTAAGTGTGTTGGTGTCTTTAGGGCGCTGACGGGGCGCCTCTGCGGCCATTAAGACAGAACCAGCGGTATTCATCAGACGCTGGCCTGCTGTGCATAAAGTGTAGGTTTGAGATCTAGCACACCAGGACGCACGCCTACTCCTGTCAATAACTGTGGTGGATGAGCTACCATTTGTGGCAACACTATTGGTTTAGATAGCCCGGTAACCAGACCATCGTAGGCTCCCCGGTGTCTCTACGGTGCTGGAAGTACTGACCGCCCGCCCAGGTCCATTAGCGCGCCCCGGTGATTGTACGAGGACGGTTTCATTTACTTTGCCTACGGGACAACAGTAATCAGAAAGGCCGGAAA
The DNA here is from genome assembly GCA_013266295.2 of Branchiostoma floridae x Branchiostoma japonicum. NCBI lineage: Eukaryota > Metazoa > Chordata > Leptocardii > Amphioxiformes > Branchiostomatidae > Branchiostoma > Branchiostoma floridae x Branchiostoma japonicum. Next base: position 550,038 of record CM023831.1, on the reverse strand, counting down.
GATCTGAAAGGCCTGTGCTCAGTAGGACTGGGGCGGTAAAACACTCTTATATCAACTTTACGATCTCTTTGCAACAATAGTCTACAGTAAGGCATTGTGACAATGTTTTACATTGTCCGCATTGTGGTGGCTTGCTAGCGTTTTGTGATATATGCACTGACCATATTTCTTTGCTCTCTTTCCTTCCTTCCTTTTGCTTTTTCCTCCTTTTTCTTTCCCTTCTTCCCTTCTTCCATTCTTCCCTCTTTTTTCCTGTCTTCCCTTTTACTTTTTCTGTATTTGTTTTTTTCCTTCTAGTTTTGCTTTACTCTCCTTCTTTACCCTGATATCTTAAAACGACAACCCCAGAGTTACTCAGTGCGGCCTAACGAAGGGTCAGTCCTGTTGACGTATGTCTGGATCCTCCTAATCCGCCCAAATCCCGCCGTGAGCCACCCTGAAGGGCAGCGGATAACCCGGATCTACGCGTCAAGCCGGATAATTGATTTCTGTCGACGTTTTCTTCTCTCCACGTCCGCTTTGCAACATGCTGGTTCGTGTTTCTTTATGTAGTGTGTGTAGGAGTGTGTGTGTGTGTGTGTGTTTGTGTGTGTGTATGTATGTATATGTGGGTGTGTACACGTATCTGTGCGTGTGTGTGTGTGTGTGTGTGTGTGTGTGTGCGTGTGTGTGTGTGTGTGTGTACATGTGTGTGTGTGAATGTGTGTACATGTGTGTGCAAATAGACTACAAGGACACAGCACTTGCTTAGGGTTCCACTCTGCAATTATAGTTCTTTAAAGAAAAAAAAATGTCCGTATTTCGCTCTACTCCTTAGGTTATAACACTAATAGGTGTAGCCATGGTTGGTTTCTTTAAGTGGTTGGTGGGCGTCAGGCGATGCTATTTATGGCCCTTAAGAGCCTTTGACTAAATGGTTGTGGATAAAAGACAATAATGGCAATGGCGACGATTGTTCGATTCGGCCCTACGACTAAAGGGCTGCTGATGACTAGAATAAGGTTGAGGTGCCGGTGGGCCTGAAGTGAAGCAGCAGACTTCATGTTGGTGTGGGTGGGTGTGTCTGTATTTGTCTCCGTATGTCTCTCTCTCTCTCTCTCTCTCTCTTTCTCTCTCTCTCTCTCTTCCTCTCTCTCTCTCTCATAGACACACAAACACTCTCTTCCTCCCTCTCTCTCATAGACACACACACACTATTTTCCTCCCTATCTCTCTCTCTCTCTCTCTCTCTCATAGATACACACACACGTACATACACACACACACTCACACACACACACACACACACACACACACAAATACAAACACACACACACACACGCACACACACACACACACACACACACACACACACACACGCACACACACACGTACACACACACACACACACACACACACACACACACACACACACGTACACGCTGTATTTTGCTATCACGGATATGACTGCCCCTTAGGCTAAAAGGCTACTGAGTAAGACCATCAGAGCTGATGTATAACGGCAGACTCCGTACAGGAGATATTTCACCCGTTCTGCTGCACTTAGCTTCGGCCTGAAGTCTTCGATTTTCCGTTTTGATACATTAAGGGTTCAAGGCGGGATGTACCATTACTGTTCGGGGGGTGGATACTTTAGGCTTCTAGTTCCTGAGTAATGTGAAGGTCACCTGAAATCTTTCTTACATGTCTTAGAAACACAATTTATTTTTCTTAATTTAATTCAACTAACATGCAAACCACCTAATATACCATTTCCGTATTCTAGTAAGCAGTCATATCTACCTCATTTACTTACCAGTATCGTTATATCTAGCAATATGGGGAATTTATAACCGTCTCTTTTTTTGTACTTATATATATCCGTTGCTGACATATCCAAATATAGATAGAGACTGGTGGCATGGACGTTTTCAAGTAATTTGATGGCCGGTCTTTCTTCAATGGTCTTTCTTGTGCTGTCTTCCTGCAGTTATGATATCATAAGAAAATCTCATTAAATGTTCGAGGCCTTTTGAAGGACGAGCGTAGTTATTAAGCTTGTTCCCAGACGTTTTGGCACATGAAGATATACCGGTCGTTATGCTGGCGAGTTTGTCGTTTTCCTGTGCTCTTGTCTTTGAGTACAGAAATCTTTACCCGTGAAACGCCGAAGCATTTTGATGGACGACCCTTGTTATCAAGTTCGTCTCAGACATTTCGGTACATGAAGATATACCGGCCGCTATGTTGATGAGTTTGGCATTTTGCCTGTGTTCTTGTCTTTGAGTAGACCAATCTGTAGCCAAACATGATGTAATAATAGGTTATAAGCTTCACAATAATAAAAAATAATTTTGTTACATCAATCAATTAATTAATACTACTTTATCAGTATATGATCTGTAAATACAAGTACGGAACATACATTGTCGCACTGTTTGACTACGAATGTACTTTAAGGGTTTTGATGTAAGGTGCATTTTGCATGAAATAGAATAAAGTGATATAAAAAAAAATCTTTATCCGTGAAATGTCAAGGCGATTTGATGGACGGCCCTAGTTATCAAGTTCGTGGCCAGACATGACGGAACACTGCCGACACGCCGGCCGCTGTGAAGGCACATCCGTCTTGTCCGAGTGTCCGCCCGACGGAATCGATTTTCCGATTTCAAGGTTTTGAGTTTGATGGTTGGACGTAAGGGGGGGGGGGGATCAGTAATGGGAAGGGTACGGTGGGTCTTAGGGGACGATTCATTTCTGATGGAGGATGTCAGAATTGGGCGATATTCACGGCTCATTAGCATGGAAGCCCATCTTTGTTGGGCTTGATAGCAAGCAGAACTGTAGCGTTTTCACTGCAGCATTCGTCAGGTTCAAATGACCGATCACTTGGGGCACGTGATCTGACAGACACGTGACGTCAGCAGGTGCCAGGACGATTATACCGACCCCGTCTCTGTGTAAATGAAGTGCCCTCATGTAGACAGCCTCCCTATTTCCTTTCACAAAATAATCTTCTTCAGAGCCCAGTACTTGGAACTACGACAACCAGGACTTGGACTATGTCCAGAAACGCAATGTACCCCACGGTAGTTCAATGTTTATGATATGTATACTGCGTTAGATATATCGGGTAATGTAACTAGCAAGGTGCCATTTTACTCCAACACCAACATGGCTGCAGGGTATCGAGTTACCTGCTCTACCAGATTCCCAGTAGCTTCACAGGTCCGACAGAATCGGCCGCCATGGCAATATGGCTGGCGCATATCGAGTTACTTGGTACCTATCATCGCTCCAGTTGGCGCCATGACAACCTCTTCTCAAGGCGACCTCTGACCTTTGGCACCCGCAATGATTGATGGGAAGGGCCGTGCCGATTGATATTACAGTGATCAAATTCAAAGGCTCGCGTCCAATCGAAATCAATACAGGCCGTGACACGGCCATACGTCATACCTGTCACATGTCAGAACTGACGAATCACCGCGCGGGGACCTCAAAGGCGCTGATACGCCGCGGGTTAGATGGTGCGGTGTGATAGAGTGGGACAATCCCGGCAAACGCCGTTATTACCTTTATACACCAGCTCATATGTTTTCAGGGCTGTTTGATCTTTCTTTGTAGTCAAGATAACTCGAAATCTATTTCTGCAGTGGGTATGTCCTGGCCTATAAAGAAGTGATTGAATGTATCTTGGCAAGCATGGGTTGTAAGATGTCATGCAGCGAGGTACGACTGTAAAGTCTCTAGTGGCATATCTTACCCTCAAATACGTGACTACAATAGTGATATCGGGATTGAAGAATCATGTTATCAGTCGTCGAGCCTTTGTAGAGAAGATCTGGTTTAAAGCAAGTGTGGCTTATTAGTTAGATATGCATGGCGCAGGTTAACAATTGAGGCTAATATATTGAAAGTTGGAAAAGATTTCAGTGGCATATCTTACCCTCAAATACGTGACTACAACGGTGATATCGGGATTGAAAAATTATGTTATCAGTCGCCGATCCTTAGTAGAGTACATCTGGTTTGAAGCCAGGAGGTTACAAAATGGCTTCCTTGTTTGAAGCAAGTGTGGCTTTTAAAACACGCCTGGAGTTAGACATACATGGTGCAGGTGTGACGTCGACGGGCCGGTCGGTGTAATATAACCATCCGGCGTCGCCTGCCTGAGATTGTGACGCCCATAATGGGGGCTCATAGTGGGCCATTGAAAGGTGCAGCCGCATTCGTGGGACGATTTTTATGTTTACATTCGCAGAGGGAAAACATGTTGTTTTTGCTCTTCTTCTCCAAACACCGTGAAGATCAATGACCTTCCACAGACGTCTGTCACTATGGTAACTGGTGCTGTAGCAGACACCCTGTGGTGTTGAGTTACATTATGTAGCAGGACAGAGCTGGAGGGTTGGTCACCATATACTATAGTATATGAATGTGTTTGAGTAAGAATAACATTGAGCATTAGTTTGTTCGGCTAGAGTCGCTAGACCATGTGAAGGTAAACATCATGCATTTGCTTTGCAAATGTTACCCTTTTAGTTGTTTGGTGTTTTTATAGAGGTTGTGACAAAAAGACCGTCACCAAGGATCAACTATGACAACCTTTTCCCTCACAAGACAGCTGAGTTTTGAACGACGCATCCACGAATGCCTAGTGAATGTCCTCAGATTGCCGTGATGTTCTGAACCTACTCCTCATGCTGATGTGAGGATCCGGCTCAGCGTCAATGTTTTACGGGTGCTTTTATATGCCTCTCTAGTAAAGCACGTTAAGTTTATAACTCGTCACTGGCGTCGTTTGATAAACGTGCTGTACTAAAAAGACGTACTAAATGTCGCAAAAACACGCGTAAAACACTGAGGCTGAGTCAGGTCTTCACATTTGCCTTGTCTTTTTATTACTTCTTTAGTGAATGTTCTGTACATATATATTCTGCATGATTTCAAGTGTGTTATGTAGCTCTGTACAATTTGTCATGCAGTTTTCTTCAATAAGGATCAAACGAAGAATAGCTACGATGAAAAACGGATATCGTCGTAAAGCCGCCATATAGCTAAATGAAAACTAGCCTCCCCCAGGCCTTCCTACGGGGGTAGGGATCGTAGAATTCGGCAAAAGAAGGGAGGGAATAGCTGGCCAGTAGAGTCGGTCCGCGGGAGGGTTAATTTCCCCTCCGACGTCAAACCACAAGGCGGCCAAACTCCCCCTGGCAAATACTCTCCCTATTATGGCCAATGTAGTTAGTCTGGTAGAGACTAAAGGAAAACATTGTAAAGCCGCCGTATAGTTAAGGATACCGTCGTAAAGCCACCGTATAGTTAAGGAGACCGTCGTAAAGTCACCGTATAGCTGACGTGACGTGACTCTCAGCTTGGAGCCCCGTGCGTTAGTCCAGGGGGACCCATACCTGGTCATTAATACGGGCGGGTAGATTCACGGTGTTGATCTGTGCGGGTTTAAAAGCGCCGTGTAAAAGCCGTTACATCGCCAATTATCTCTGATGCATTGCCGCTTGTTGCCTCTGGGATGAGGTATCTACTTGTAAGTACGCGGAACTAAGGACGGTGTAAAGTGGAGCGTACCTGGGAGAGAGACGACTTGTCTGCAAGATCAGGCCGCATCATGTTATTAGAATCGTAAATAATGTGCCCACACAAAAATTGATTTGTGAATGATTTTCAAAATTAAAAGCGATTAGGAACGAATTCCAGGACTAGTAGACTGGCAACCGTACGCGACAATATTTACAACTCGACAATAGGATGCTATAATATCAGAAACTCGTGGTGATCCCAAAGAAAAAAAGAAGAGGGTGGGTTGTAGTTTCGTGAAATTTGCCCACAATCATATTGAGTATATTGTATTGAAAACGTCTTGTAGTACATGCAAAACTTTGTATCACAGTTCTTTTCTCACTCTTAAGCTTTCACAAGTATTAGATTTGGAGTCTCCAGAGAACGCCGTTCGCAAAAACCCCTTTGTGCGGCCCACAAAGTAAAACGCACTAACGCACCGCACGGTTTGAACGGTCCCCAAGTCCTCGTTAGTGCTGCCAATTACCGCCGTAAGACACACGGGGCCGGCCGGGAATCCCGCCATTCGTCAGGCTTTACGCCCAGAACTCGTGGAACATGGCGGCGGCAGGTCGGATTACCGTTCCTGGAATCAAGTAATTGCCCATTCCCGGAGGTTTCACGGAACAATGGGCGAATAACTTTCTTTGATAAGTGATTTTCAAATATCGATTTGCGACATTTTTTTCCGATAGTAAGGAGGTATTTTATCAGGTATTCGTTATACAATACTTTGCACCGCTAACCAATGGAACATGGCGGCCAGGGATTGGATTACACCTCCTGGAATTTGGTATTTGGCCATTCGCGAAGAATTCCCGTACGTAACAATGGACGAATGGCTTTCTTTGCTAAGTGCTTTCTAAAACCACTTTAAGAGATTATTTATAGTAAGAAGTTCTTTGATCAGGGATTTGTCAAGATTTTCACGGCTAATTATAATAATAACCAATGGAACATGGCAGCCTCGGGTTGGATTACGGAGAATTCCCAAAACAAGGCAAGAACGACTTTCTTTCATAAATATATTTTTTCTTTGTAACCAATTTATTGGATTTTTTTTATAGTGAGGAGGACTTTGACCGGAAAGTCGCCATGATTTATACGGCTAACTAATAAACGTGGCGGCGGTGGGTCAGATTACGACTCTGGGAATCAAGTAATTAGGAATCCCCGAAAACCCAGACCAAGGCGCGAATTACTTACAGAGTTTAAGGCATATTCCGGGTACTGGGGAGGCCATTGACCAGGGATTTGTCACATTTAATGTCACTAACAGTGGGAACATGGCGACGGCGGGTCGCATTACCGTTCCGGGAAATGGGTCGTCATGATTAGAAATTGGCGGGAAATTACTTTAACGATGTTTACTGGTGAGAGACGAGTCGCTTCCATTTTTTTTTCGGGGGGGGGGGGGGTAACTGACACAACATGGCTGAAAACGTGTCCATCATATGATATGAAACTATATTTTATCAGAAATATGGAATTTAACAAACATTGCTGTGTTTTGCCTTGCGCAGCTAGCAAGATCTGGTCTTCCCATACTGCTTTGCGACTACTCTAATAAGTACAATAGCACTGAAGAAACAATAGTACTGCAAACACACACGCACACACACACACACACACACACGCACACGCACACATACAGAGAGACAGACAGACACAGGGACAGACAAGCTAAAACAGTAATCCACTTCTTTGAGGAAAAATGATTAATGCATTGAGAGATCATACCTTCCTTTCAACTCCCCTGTAAGATTCTCAATGGAACCGTCCGAAGGTCTTCCCAGAAGACACCTGCTTCTAGGATTACGTCACCAACTGCGTGGGGAAATCCCCTTTATCGGTAAAACCCACGTCTCCATGGCAACGGTAACGCAAGGACTATATTAAGAAGAGCAAACCTGCTGTTTTCAAGATCTCTGTTAAAGTTTTTTGTTGAAACAGAGATGAAGAGCTTGTAACATGTCCCATGCCGTGGGAGTAGCGACAAAAGGTCGCCTACACCTGCCGGGCTTTAGACAATCAACATTGTGTTATGAAAACTTCAAATCCGATGCGAGAGTGCCAAAAACAAAATTGTTCATGCTACTGTTCACCCTATAGGGCGTATTCAGTCACGTGACCCTCCCCGTAGCAACTGGCCGGCTGCCATAGCAACGTAAGAGACAAAATCAATGGACTTCTTTGGGAAATTGTTGCCGAATTTGGGGATGTTCCTCAACAGGGGTGATGACGTCTGTGAATACGTTTCTTCTAACCATCCAACATGGTGGATTATAGTTACGTCATAATCACGTCAGAAACAATTCCTAAGAGATGAACAGTGGCAAGTTGTAATGGAGGAAAATATTTCCGTCTTTCTTTTTCATATTTTTCTTTCTTCCTTCCTTCCTTTTCTTGTTTCTTTTTCTCTTTCTTTCTCTTTCTTTCCTTCCTTCTTTCTTTCTTTCTTTCCTTCTTTCTTCGTTTCGTTTGGCACACTCAGCAAAGAAAAAATGTTCCATATTTTCACTTCGACTCACCCTATATCCATCAGCCATGTAGCAGGTAACCTCCTGGTATGTGCGTCAGCCGCTCAGCGATCTCCGCTATAAAAAGCCATCGTGGCGCGCAGGTTCAAGCCTGGGCTTACCGCCTGACCGAGCAGAGGAAAAGGGCGCGAAATCGGGTCGACGTCGCCATGACAACTCGCGCGGATGGCCGTTTTTATCGGTTAGCGGGCTTACCGCCGGACCGGGCAGACTTACGTGAGAGAAAAAGGGCGCGAAATCGGGTCGGCGTCGCCATGGCAACTCGTGCGGAAGGCCGTTTTTATCAATATCAGGTTGCGGGCTTACAGTCGGACCGGGCAGACTTACGTGAGAGAAAAAGGGCGCGAAATCGGGTCGGCGTCGTCATGGCAACCCGCGCGGAAGGCCGTTTTTATCAGGTAGCGGCACATGCACAGCTGCGGTCGCCATTTTTCCGCAGGCCTGTCTGACAGGACGTTGGTGTTTACGGTATCTTTCCTGTCAGCTGTGCCTTGTGAAAGGGCAGTCTTTACTCCCGTATCCCTGGGTTCTGCCAGGCCTGTGTTTGGGACTTATATACGCAGGTTTGTGCTGTGTTATTTTGCATGAGACTAAGGCAAATGTACCGTCCACACCGTTAGGCTGCGGATATACCCGCTTGGATTGAACGCCCAACGTCCGAACGGACTCACTCTGAGGTATGTGTGTGTTTCGGTGGTCTTTAGCAACACGTTTTCTTTCAAACACATGATGTAAACGATAGTGGCTACGCTTGACCAAGGGGGTTCAAAAAGGAACCTCCTTGGCTTGACAAAGGAGGTTCTATCAGACTTTGGCTTGAGGTATTGCCAGCTTATATCAATTCATTTGTTTCTATATATTTTCAGTAACTCTCTCTCTCTCGCTCTACCCCCCCCCCTTTTAAAAAAAAACACACATGCGCGCACATACACACACAAACATACACACGCACACACCATGCACGGGATTGGTCAGTTATACACTGCGTGTACAAGTAAAAATCCCACGTGATTGGTCAGTTGAAGAACGCAACAGGTCGAGACCACATGTGATTGGTCAGCGACGTCACGGGTCAAATTTTTTCAAGTGCTTGGTAGAACGTAGCATGCCGACTTCACATGTAATTGGTCAGTTTTAAAAGCGGTACAGGTCAGAATCACGCGCGATTGTTCAGGTATAGGAAGGAACAGGTCTTCCCTGTCATGAATTCAGTGCAGACGACCGCAGACCAGCCTTCGTTGCTAAGCGACAAGCTGCTCCTCAGGCGAACTGAGTTCATCGACCTGCTTTGGCTATTTATAGAAAGTAAGAAACCCCTTTTCCAGTGTCCTTTACTATTTTTAGACTACATACTAGTATTTCAAAGATTAGTCCATTATATGGTAACGAATGCAACAGTTACTCGATTGTTTTTTACATTATATAAGTTTTATAAATGTTCCTAGCATTACGGATGCCCGGACTGACTTGACTTCTAGGAATCCGGCAGTGCGGTCGGTTTCTGGGCTGATAAGTCTGAGCAAATTTGTTCAGCTGATACTCGGGTAAAAACCCTGCGGCGTTTCTGTATTTTTGTCCTGTGAAGCTAAGGGCTAGTGACAGGTAAAGTTCGGCAGCTTTAGGGTTTTACGTAAGGTTCAGAAATGGTTTCTAACGTGGCAGGCATGTGGGTTGGTCTAGTTTCTTGGAAGCAGGCTGTGTTTTTGTCTTGTTTTGTGGGCTGATGCGTCTGGTAAACTGGGCTGATTTTCCTTAAACTCTCATATTAGCTTTGTGATTGTCAAAGTCTATATGGTTTCAGCCCCAGAAGCTCGGTTTTGGGGCCTAACGGTGAAAGAGGAGAAGGGAAGTAGCATATCGAACGGGCCAAGGTCACGGAAACAAGATGGCGACAGATGGGTCCGTGACGTCAGGAAGGTCACACTCGGGTAGACAATGACGGCAGTGGAGGTCAAATGTTTGAGAGGTGACGGTGTACACACGTGTGGTTTACCTTAAAAAAAACCTGACGATGTCGCGTCAGGTTACCTGTACGCCAGGAGAACGGGATGGACAGGTGTGTTTCTGACGTCATATGTGGGTCAGGGTCATTTTTGTGTTTGCCTGCAACTTTAGGAACAAGCGGCGTCATTTGCTACCGGCCTGTCAACGATATTCTATATGAATGAATGAATGAATGAAAAAATGAATGAATGAATGAATGAATGAAGCCAAAATGGGCTATTAGCCAGCAAAGTTACAGAGATAACTTATAACAAACGTTGTACAAAGAATTTGAACGTGTTTGAAACATTCATATTGAGACCAAAACCGCGCGAACATCGCGCACAAACTTCGTGTGACCTCTGGCCTACATGCCAACAGACAGGTCACCGCAGGATAACAGACAGGTCACCCCAGGACAGACAGGTCACATCAGGACAGGTGTCTCATTTCTCGCACCAAACTGTTCTCCTCACGTTTGGCCGACCAAGGACGGCCGCGCGACCTTCGTTTGTCCTTTGTTCGACCTTCGTTCGTCCTTGAGCCCCCCCCCCCCCCCCCCCAGCACAGCACACAGAAACACGAACTGCTGTCTGCTATGGCTGAAACACCAGGTACTTTAGGTTTGAAATGCTCGTGAAAGACAGAGACACATGAAGAAGCAGATATAACTTAGTCCTGCCAAGCAGCCTAACATCATGATGGTGAAAATGATAAAAATAATAAAAATCAAGACAGCATACATTTTTGTGAACACAGGTTTATTTGAACTAGCTCAAGAGGTACGCGTTTTAGTTGTTGTGGCTGTTATGATTATTATATGTTGCCTTTCGGGTTATAAATCAGTATCTAGCAGTCCAACGCCCATAATTTATTTTAAACAGGGTACAACCAGAACTAAATTAGAACTACTATATAAGTCTAGCGTTTATCCACCCCTGGAGTCCAAGTTCAAATGTAGCGCTTCCGACGTGACGCATTATGATTACTCTTCGCGAAGTGACTTTCCCAGTGAAAGTGGCCGCTGTTAAGATGTTTTCTCCCGACACTTGTATAAACACTCCAGGCTTTTAGCTGCTGTACGGTCGATAGGCGGGCGCCAGCTGGAGTTCGAACAGCGGCCGATTTAAAACGGAGGGGAGGGGGGTATTTGTAAGCTCCTGTTGTATCCAGAACCGTGCTTTATCCAGAAACATGCTCAGGCACAGTTCTGGACAGTCCACGCGTATCCAGAACCGTGGTTGGGCCAAATCTAGGTTCTTGGATACGCGGAGACTATCCAAAACCGTACATGATCCTAACCCTATAACCCATTCAGGCATTGAACTAGATAGGCACGGTTCTGGATACAACAGCTAACTCGTTGCCTATGTCTTTTAGTTTAGACTCTGTATCTACGCCTGTATTGGAGAGCTAGAATGACCGGAACCTCCACCAGACTTCTTAGGAATCAAAATTTTACTTCAAGAACATTTTCAGTTTAACTCGTAAGGCAGCATAACTCAATTCTTGTGAATCGAAACTTCGCCATTTGCTCTTATTCCATGAGGGCGTACTGCATGTATTGCTAAGCTGTCTCTTAATTAATAAGATAATCCAGAGAGACTTTAACTCTCCCCTAATCAATCTTTTAATCTTGTTAGTTCCCCTCTGCTAATCTGGTAATCCCAGTGTGTAATCCCTACACCAGCCGGCTCTCCGCCCCTCCAGCCGGTACACCTTCATTTGTCTAAAACAAACCAGGCCAAAGTAAGTTGATTTCTTGATTCTCAGATCTTAAACGATACACTGAACTGGAAAACATTTAACACGAAAACGGAATCTGGGGTCAGAAAGTCTGTACCTGAATGACACATACCCAATTTTAGGGAGGGAATATAGTGAGATTCAAGTTTCCCGCCCACCATTTTTTTTTCATGATCTTGACCTCTGAATTTTCCTTTAAAACGTCTGAGAATAAATTATAGACCGTTTTTTCCCATTCAATACATTTCTACATTTATTCATTACATTGTGCTCTTCTCAGAAAATACCTCGGCCTTTTTAATATCCCCACCAAAAACCATCCTGACCACCCCTGCGAAGTGTGTCGATGGACTCGCCTGAGACATCTCTTTGAACTTGAGCGCCTTAAACGGCAATTTGTAGACAATTAGGAGCTCCTTAAGCAGCTGTTTCCGCGCGTCTCCAGGGAGCGGAGTCTCCTTGAAGTCTGCTCAGCTTCATGGACAAGTCGATGCGTTGCCATGGCGACGGAAAGGTCTCGTCTGCGCTGACGAAAAGATGTCGTCTGCGCGCTTGTCTGAGAGAACCGCCTCGCGGGCGTCTACAGTAGCCTCGTTGCCAGACTCCTCGGTGGGGTTATATTTTTGTGATATTTCCGTTTCTTTTCTTTTCTTAATTTCCGAGTACGGTGATATTGTTGGGGGGGGGGCTGATCTGTGGGTTTGTGTGTCGGTTTGTCCACCGAACAGCAGACACACAGGACAGCGCATGTGTGGGGCGGTCAGCACATGTGTGGGGCGGGCGGATAGTACCCCCTGCACCGTAGAGTTACCGGGGAGGCTACATGGCCTGGCTGCCAGGCTATTCCGCCGCGGCTTCTCAGCCCTAGTAATCTACTTTATAACACTCACGGAGAAGTCACGTCTGCCAAAGCTGGAATCGACTTAAAGAAATACCCTGTCATTCCTTAAGAAAGCCTTTAATCCTAGGTGAAGTCCTTCTCAGAAAGGATTCTCCCACCTGCGGCAAGGCTATTTATACAGATTAAGTTGTCAATAAAATCTATTTGCAACCTAACCATGGCTTTAAATAGCCTGGGTGCCGTCGTATTTAGTTAACTGGGGCTTCCATAGTCCCATACATATATGGGGGTAAGCTCAATAGGATGCAGCCTAAGCTGACGCATTTATATCTTCAATTGGGACATTTGTTTGAATTAAATAATCCTCTCCAGCCTTGTGGTCTTAATAAGGGATAATTAGGTTCGATTTTACCATGTTATACTTTAATAGTTTCGGTCCTTGTTTGTCTATTATAATCACACTGGACCTCGCAAGTGCCCTTGATTTTAATTGAAGGCTATCCCCTTCCTGAAAAAAAAATAAAGTGGATTTTGTCTTTAAAACAAGATCTAAAAAAGTCCTTTTTAAAACAACAAACAACAACAATGGGTGTGAAGTCTCGCGGAGTCTCACGAGAGTTGGTTGGCGCGAGGCGTGTTTGAATTGTTTAAATAGTTGGCTTGTTGACCCCTCCTCGTCAGAACCCGTCCTGCCACCCGGTGTGCACGCACGCACAGACATGGCCGCCGCCGCCTGAACGCTACCTGACGCTCACAACCCACACCTGACGCGCCGACAAACTCACCTCCACGTCAACACACCTGTCCGCAGGTGAGAATCATACCTGGCGACGATCGCTCCCTGCGTAGGAGACGGGAACGTGTCGGAAAGGTGATCCTTACGTGTGGGTTCGGGGGAGAAAGTTGTAACGTGTCAGTTTTCATCACACCTGAGTTAGTGTGTGACTCACCTGTACAGGTATGGTCTAGCACAGGTGTGTAGAGGTTGTAGACTGTCTTAGCGTTCAGTTTACCTGTAGAAGGTGTTGTTGCTGTTGTTTACCTACGACAGTGACAACGTCACAGGTTTAATATCCTGTCTACGGCCTAGCCAGGTGTTATAATGGCGCCGTTGTTTGTGTATGTTGGGGGGGGGGGGGGTGCTGGTATATCTCATTGTAGGTTAACAATACGGAGCCTGTTTAAATATTCATGCCTAACCTGTACGTACCAACCTCACGCGGCACGCTATATATGTGTGTACAGTCAAACCTGCACTAGTTACTGCCCACCTCTGTGTAAGAAACACATAGCGCTGCTGTGGCCACTTCTTGGTGGGTCTTTAGATTAGTTCACGTTGACCCAAACATTTAGCACCCTATCTATAGTGACCACCTGTCTTTGTATACTGTGACCATTCTCTTTAAGTCTTGTGAGTAGTCAGTACAGACAGGGTTGACTGTGTGTGTCTGTAGTTTAGTTGTTTGTTTTTTTTCATAAAGACCACATAATGCTGCTGTGGCCACTTCTTGGTGGACCTGTAGATTAGTTTTCACGCTGACCCAAACATTTAGAATTCTATCTATAGTGACCACCTGTCTACGTATACTGTGACCATTTTCTTTACGTCTTGTGAGTGGTCAGTACAGACAGGGTTGGCTGTGTGTGTCTGTAGTTTTTTTTTTGGTCGTCGTTTCTGCCGAACCACCACCCCCCTCCCACACCGGGTGGCTGATATTTACCTGTTTATCCTGGCGACATTGTTATGTAGATTGACGTTGGTCTGGGCTGTGTAAATAACACATGCACAGCTGAGCGCGCTTGGTCCTGGCGAGGGAAATATCCAGGTCTTATCAAAGACCTTACACAGATCTTCTATCTTAATTGCCTTCGTTATTTGATATAATATTAGACAAAAGGCAAGAACAATAGAGAATTAGTTTGTTATGCTTGAATAGCAATCAAGCTATGCGTATATAAACAGAGACTGAGAGAGGGGGTGGGCGGTGCATTGTATTCAATAGGGTAGAAAATAAATTAGTTTTTAAAGAGGCTTTTTCCACGCCGTTTCTCTTTGATGGGTTGAAATTGAGAAGCATTTACTGAAACTGCGAAAGCTTGGAGGTTTTTCGTGTGTTGATATAGAGCTTTACAGACCGTACAAGGTCACAGCTAGCGTGTCATTAAAACTAAAAGGTGAATACGTCTGCGAATTGAAGTACAAAGTCTGCGGCTATTTACATACAATATGTGCCACATGTTGTGCAAAGTTACTGTTTCATCAGGTTGGCATGAGAACACAGAAATTATTCTGTTTACTTGTGCATAACCACTTTTTTTGTCACCGGCCGACGACTGTGTACAAGAAGCAGACAATATCTCAATACGTGGTGCTGTTATATAAGCTCAAACAGACCTTGAGTTGCTGAAAAAAGATAGTAGCAATCAGACAAGTGGTGTAACTAATTTTCTGGAGTTAGTTGGCCTTTGAGTTGCTCGTCGGTAACTAAAGAAAATATGAACCAGCCAACTCCTCTGATAAATTGTAGACACAATTATTTTGGTTGATTTCTACTATTATTTCTTGTAGCAGGCAGAGGATTGTGGTTGAGGCTAGCACAGCTCCGTCTAAAAATACTCAAATCGATCGAGGTTTTCTCTTTGAAGGCACTGGCCTCACTACTGCCAGCTTAATTGTCCTTCGTCTCGTGTGCTTTCATCCTTCCCTGACTACAATGTATACATATATGTATGGGGTGTTTAATAATGTTTTTTTTTACTATATGTTGTTGTTGTTTTATTTTTATTGTTGGGGCTCTTCCTGAGTCAAACAATATAGAAAAGTTCAATCTCTTGTAATGTCCTTGGTTCCATTATTGTATCCAGAACCGTGCCTATCTAGTTCTATGCCTGAATGGGTTAGGGTTAGGATGAGTTCTGGATAGCCTCTGCTTATCGGAGAACGTAGATTCACTCCAGGCACGGTTCATTATACGCGTGGACTATCCAGAACCGTGCCTGAGCAGACATAGTTCCAGACAATTGCCTTTTTATTATGTACATTTTATAGTTATTTTGTACCTTGTTTCAATGTTCTTTTGTCCATGTTATTTGCAGTCGGGCAAGAATTTGTAATAAACTTATCATTATTATACTGGATAAGGCACGGTTCTGGATACGAGTGGACTATCAAGAACCGTGCCTGAGCATAGTTCTGGATACAGCACGGTTCTGGATACGCGTGGACTATCCAGAACCGTGCCTGAGCATAGTTCTGGATAAAGCACGGTTCTGGATACCACAGTCCTCTCCTGAAGTCTCTCAGCGAGAGGGTAGTTACCGCCATGTCCCACTCCAGCCTACCCGCTGGCTAAGGTGTGTGCTTAAGTACAACACAACTTTCACCACATCCGTAATGGTACCTGGGTAGGCTGGAAACCAGGCTTCTGAGGCTGCTCTGGTGTTGCTGTATCGCGTCCTTTCACATTTGTCGCGCGATGATTGTTTGCGACAGGACAAGACATCGAGGACAGTCTTAGGACAGTCGTGGATGCGTCGTACAAAATTTAACTGTCCTACGATGGAAAAATCCTTATCGGCGGTCGGTTCTGTCATGGTCTAATTGAAAATCGTACGACATAGAAAATTGTACGACGCATGTAAACCAAGTCGGCTTTACATACCGCCTTCTTGACTGTTTCTATCAGATTATAATCTTAAAGTTCGTTGTGACAGTAACGCCACAACAGTTAGAGGACAACATAAGCCATGAGAAAAAAGAATGTCTTAGAAAGTGCAAAATCTACAAAGTGTACCCACATACAGTATTAACTCCATTTGCGATTTCTTATTTCTACTTTATCATAACAAACAAACAAACAAACAAACAAACAAACAAACAAACAAAGCAACTCATTGCCACCAAAAACACAACCCTTAGGCGGCGAGAGTCTGATACAAAAACTGACGACATTGTTGAGCCGTTGCCCGGTGCCCGGTATCCGGGCTAGCGCGTTGAGCTGGCGTATAAAAAGCTGCGCAAATATTTAACTTTTCGCCCGGAGAGTCAACTGAGCCTAGTGACGTGGCGGGAACGTCCGGGTGGTGAGGGGGGAGTTTAGACAAACTGTCGGCTGATAACGGTGTTAGGGGGCGGACCGCTAGAAATGTGTACTACATGCGTGAATGAACGCCAAGTATTCAAGTAGAACGTCACGTAATACTAAACAAGTAAAGCAGCTAGATCCTAAACATATACCTAACTTCTGTGCCGGTACCTGTACCTATTACGTTTAGGTACGCAGCACAAGCACGTCATGAGCTAAACGTACGTCCGTGGACTGTTGTATCAGAACCGGTTCTGGATAGTCTCCGCGTATTCAAGAACGTATACTTTGAAACTTCATTTATTAAAACAACATAGCAGGAGTACGTCCTGAATTGCATTGTAATTTACAGTGTACAGCTGTTTAAAAACATTTGAATTGATTAAAAGCCTTAACAGATTGATAGTATATTGCAATCATCTTTAAAATATTGTGCTTATAATAAGTTATAGATTTGCCCCAGTCACGGTTCTGGATACGAGCAGACTATCCAGAACCGTGCCTATCTAGTTCTATGCCTGAATGGGTTAGGGTTAGGATCAGGCACGGTTCTGGATAGTCTCCGTGTATCCAAGAACGCATCATTGTCCCAGACACGGTTCTGGATACGCATGGACACAAATCTGATAACAGTAGTAGGAGGCAGTGAGCTAAAGAACGTATGCGGACCGCTAGAAATGTGTACAAAATGCGTGAGTGAACGCCAGGCATCCAGGTAAAACATCACGTAATACAAAAAATAAAAATAAAGCAGCTGGATAAATTCTAAAGCTTCAGAGAATTTATCCAGTTGCTTGATTTATTTCGTGCTGCGTGATGTAAAAGAATGACGCAATGTCCTTTCGATCTCTGTGCTAAGATAGTCTCTACCAGTCTTACTACGCTGGCTATAATAGGGAGAATATTTGCCAGGGGAGTTTGGCCGCCTTGTGGTTTGACTGGCCGCGAGGGGGAAATTAACCCTCCCGCGGACCGACTCTACTGGCCAGCTATTCCCTTCTTTTGCCGAATTCTACGATCCGTACCCCCGTAGGAAGGCCTGGTGGAGGCTAGTGCTAAGATATCTAAAACCTAAATAAACATTTTGTTAGCTGTTCATTCATGTTTCTGTCGCCATTGAAGACCACAGGTGTTATCAACCCATTGCAGTCCGGCAGATACATTGTACTAGAAAAACTCAGCAGAAACAAAGTTTTGCGTTTCCTAGTCGAAGGGTGGGGATTATGTTATTTTGTACAGCAGGATTTGCTGTAAGCTGAGGAGCTGAACGCTTTTGTTCCTTTGATCCTGCTATTTAAGGATCCCGTCTTTTTCTTTTCACTTACAACAAGCTGTTGTTTTCACCTGGCCAGCTGGGACGGCTCCCATTGGTCAGTCAGTCAGATGTGGGAAGGGAAGACTGTAACATTCTGCAAGCTGTTTCGTGACGGGTAAAGGTTGCCATAGATCCTAGTTACTTCCGAGACGGAAGTATTGTTTCGGGCTGGTTTGAGGAAAGTTTGTATGTATCTTTTCCTGAGCAGCGGGGATTGGATGTGAGTGGGCGAAGATTGGGTTACCGCTGATTGACATGGTTGTGACACGGTATGCCCTGGGTGGTAGGTTGTGGTATGGAGTCGCCAGGAATGTGTACTGTGTAACCATGGCATGAAACATAGCGAGTTGACCTGCTGTTGTTTTTGCTCGCTTAATGGCACGGCCACATTTCCAAGCCGGGGCCCGGCCGGGCTGTTTGAATGAACGAAAAATGAACAACTTTTTTGTGTTTGGCTGTCTTATATTATAATTTTCGTTCCATAAGACTGCCCGGCCGGGCCCCGGGTTGGGAAATGTAACCGCGTCATTAGGCGTTCGATAACCAAGCTAGTCAGGATGGACTTTCCCGGTAATAAGAGTTTCTGTATCAGATCTGCGGCCGGGTTGCGTCCAATCCAAGCTTGGCGGCTGCCGGTTCGCTTTGCGGCGCTCTCAGGAGATGGTATCGGGTAATGCGCGCAGAATTACCCTGAAAACGGGGCTTTATCCCCGCCCAGCCGCCTGTAAGAGCCTCTAGATACGGGACTGATAAGTGCGTGGCTGCGGGGAAGCCCTCGCGTAATCTTCAGGCAAATGTGAGGTGGAAAATCGTGACCTTTCCTGACTGCACCGTTTTTCATGGTAGAGTGTTAGAGAAAAGGGCAGTCAGGAAACATTGATTGATTGATTAATTGGCTTACTAATTGATTGATCTGACGGATAGTCTCTAAAATTTAAGCAAATCGATTTCTGACTGCACCATTTTTCGTGGAGGGGAGGGTAGCGTGTCAGAAAAAACGCAACCAGGAAACGTTTATTGGTTGATTATTACAATATAAATCATAAATGTAACATGTCCAAAGTAAAAGCAGCATACAAGATGAGAATAATTACAAGGAAACGAGGCCAACAAAACATCCTTATAACATAAGGTTACACCTAGGGGTACACCAAACATAGGGAAGATCTATAGATAACACAAACAACCCAAGGCTGACAACTCATGCACGAACAAAAAAAAACGTTTCGCTTTGCTCCCCGTAGATCTGCTTGGAGATATCCTGAGCTGTACGGGGTTTGGAAACACCGTAAGGAAAACCTCGCCATTAACGTAGTCAGCTGTAACTGTTGTAGGCTTAGGCTACAGTACCGTATATATATGGGTAACGTCCTGTTGTATCCAGAATCGTTCCTGTGTAGTTCTTTGCCTGGATGGGATAGGGTTAGGATCAGGTAGCCTCTACCAGGCTTCGGGAGGCGGCTGGGAAGAGTAGAGACAGATAACACGCCAGGGGAGTTGGTCCCACGAGAGAGAACATTTTGCCACCTGCCGATGCCTGGTAGATGCTAAGGACCAGGCACAGTTCTGGATAGTCTCCGCGTATCCAAGAACGTAGATTTGTCCCAGACACGGTTCTGGATACGCGTGGACTACCCAGAATCGTGCCTGAGCATTGCACTCTGGATAAAGCAAGGTTCTGCACGGCTACAGCTGCGTTCTTTGTAAACCCCGTCTGGAGCTGCAGCTGGCATACACGGAAGGAGCCATCAAAAAAGGGTCTCCTTGTATGGTG
The DNA here is from genome assembly GCA_013266295.2 of Branchiostoma floridae x Branchiostoma japonicum. NCBI lineage: Eukaryota > Metazoa > Chordata > Leptocardii > Amphioxiformes > Branchiostomatidae > Branchiostoma > Branchiostoma floridae x Branchiostoma japonicum. Next base: position 530,195 of record CM023831.1, on the reverse strand, counting down.
GCATGTTTACAAAATAGACAAAACACAAAGTTGGCATGAAAGTTATCAGAGTGGTAGACTACATTATGAAACAACTGAACTGTTCTCCAACTCAAAATTTTGACTCAAATTGGAAAAAAAAAATGGAAAAATTTTGACTGAATGGCCGAGGCCTGTTCAGCTACAACACAACGTTGTTTTAATGAGACTTGGACTCTCTGACTAGAGTGAGAAAGAGAAGAAGAATAGTGAAAAAAACATTGATCATTGAAACATGCATTCGCCAAAATGTGCCTATTGTCGCGTTTGTCTTCTTCCAATTTTAGGACACTGGTAGCAAAAACAGTCACGCACTTTAGCGATGTGAACCACCTAACGGCGTTAGTTGGGCCTAAGTGCGGTGTCGGGTAAAGGCCAATGAGCCGTAAGGTCTGCCCGGTCCAGCCGCGACCTTTAGCGCGCCAATAACGCAGATACGGATCTCAGGAGCCCCCGTTCTACTGGCATCTGCATAGGAACGATAGATCTGAAGAAAAAAAGGACCAAATGCGTGATTTTTTAACACCTTGAGATGACATTTCTCGTAAGAATGAAAACGGAATAGAAATGAATGAAGGACCTTTATCATTGTATTTGAACTTCAAAAAAAAAGAAGGAATTGACAGCAACAAAGTTTATCAATGGCTCGGAGACTTTCGACATTGGCGCGTATCATTTGCCCATCTTTTGAAAAGAGATGCAACCTTTTTTTGCAGATGGTATCAGACGGACGAAGGCCGATGGTGATGTTCATGATGATGATGGTGGTGATGGTGATGATGGCATCAGCTAACTGAAGTTTCATTGCCCCTTACGTTAACGTGACGTTTGGTTGACCCTTAAGTTAGGTATAACAGGCCGCAATGTTTCAAGTTCAATAATGAACCTTAATGTTTCACTGCCCTGCACGAAAAGTTGGATTTACCCACGGTAGAAAATGCCAGTAAAGTCGGGTAATGTTTTCTTTGTACTTAAATAGTAACTGGTAGTAAATAAAATCCTGTAGTTTCACACTTAACAATGGTAGTAAATGAAATCACCGAAGATGGCTTTCATTTACTACCATTGTAAAGTCCGTTACTGTTTACAAAGTAAACATTACCTGGTTTTACTGGCGTTTACTACTGACATTGGTAAATCCAATTTTTCGTGCAGTGCTGACTACTAAGACTTATACGTACATGTACCATGAAATGTTGCCAAAACCTGGAGCCCGCCCCTTACATCTGCTTGGAGATTAAAGGTTCACCTGTGAAGCCCTGACCTTTTGCGCCTCGGCTCATTCCTCACCTTCTGACGTCTATAATGGTTTTATTCAACACCCCAAATCACTGCATCAACAGGAGGAGAACGATCCTCCGGCACATTGGCGGGAAAATACGGCCTCTACATGTTCCGTTACCATAGTAACGGGTCGGTGATGGGCAGTCTGAGGTGATGGGCCGTGTCGGTGTGTAATTCCGTCGTAAAAAAAGTCGTAAAACAGTTTTCTGTTATCAAAACGCCGGCGGCTACAGTAAACGGTGTGAGAAACGGAGGTACTTAGGGACGGTCCGTTACTGATGCACGAAGGGGTGGTAAGGTAGTTAGGGATGGTTTAGTAGATGGATGGGGTGCAATGAGGCATATTCTATACCGGTGTTGATAGCCTTTTAATTTCTTTATTTTGGGAATATTCGGCTACCTAACATCATAGATAGATAAGTAGATAGTTTTACATAGATACTAGTAGATATAGATACATAGATACATAGATAGATATATAAATAGATAGAAATGTATAGATAGACATAGATGTATGTAGATATATACGATTTATAGATATAGATGTATGCATATATATATATATATATATATATATATATGTATATATATATATATATATACATACGAGAACATATGTGTATCATATCAAAACGAAACGTGTGACAAGTGAATTTACTTCCTTCGTTTACATGAAAGCAAAAGCATATTGCCTGTCTTTGCCTAAAGTATGCAGATATGATATCTATATTAGAGGTCATCGCACAAGACAAGGTTCCTTGTAAGGAGGACTGGCTGAAATACGGTCGATTTTGTGGAAACGCCGCCCCGCCATAGTCTCTACCAGACTAACTGCGTGGGCTATAATAGGGAGATATTTGCTAGGGGAGTCTGGCCGCCTTGAGGTTGACTGGCCGCGCTATCGGAGGGGGGAAACTAACCCTCCCGCGGACCGACTCTACTGGCCAGCTATTCCCTTCTTTTGCCGAATTCTACGATCCGTACCTCCGTAGGAAGGCCTGGTGGAGGCTACGATCCGTACCACCGTAGGAAGGCCTGGTGGAGGCTACGATCCGTACCCCCGTAGGAAGGCCTGGTGGAGGCTACGATCCGTACCCCCGTAGGAAGGCCTGGTGGAGGCTACGATCCGTACCCCCGTAGGAAGGCCTGGTGGAGGCTACGATCCGTACCCCCGTAGGAAGGCCTGGTGGAGGCGACGATCCGTACCCCCGTAGGAAGGCCTGGTGGAGGCTACGATCTGTACCCCCGTAGGAAGGCCTGGTGGAGGCTACGATCCGTACCCCCGTAGGAAGGCCTGGTGGAGGCTACGATCCGTACCCCCGTAGGAAGGCCTGGTGGAGGCTACGATCCGCACCCCCGTAGGAAGGCCTGGTGGAGGCTAAGCCCGCCAGAAGAGAGGGTAACGCTGACAAATTGCGGCTCCGCTTCGGCAAATGCGGAAATCGATCGGCCCATTCTTCCCGCTCAGTCTGGGAAGGAGCGCGGATAAAGAGAGGCATAAAGACTGGGGCCGGGGTCGGGGCTGATGGATAGCGGGGGTTACCTGCGCCACGGAGGGTCTGTTGTATCCAGAACCGACGTGCTGAATCCAGAATCATGCTCTCAGGCACGGTTCTGGATAGTCCACACGTATCCAGAACTGTGCTTTATCCAGAACCATGGTCGGGTGTGGTTCTGGATTGTCTATGCATATCCAAAGAACTCAGTGCTTTATCCAGAACCATGCTCAAGCGCGGCTCAGGATAGGCCAAGCTCATCCAGAACCATGCCTGGGGCAAATCTACGTTACCAAATACGCGTCTAAAAAGTTTTTTTTTTTGCTCTCACGTGACTATGACTGTTTAAACCTAGGTGTACCTGGTGCATAGCAGGGGTTAACTAGGAGGGTCTGCTTTTATCGGTGGTTGTTCGTTTGTTGTTGGTTGAATAATATAAACAAATGGCTGTTTGCAGTCACGTGACTGTGACCAAAGACTTGTATAATGTCCTCGCTGTGACGTAGGTATAGTCCGCCATGTTGTATGGTTAAACAGTTACGTAACCATGACGACACTCACGCGAGACTTGATAGTTCTCTCACTTCCTCGTTCACTTAGCGGAGGAAATAACACAGATAAACTGTCTTTGTTTCAGCAGCCATCATCAGCGGAAGTGCGTGGGAACGAGAAGAGCGGAAGTACGTGGGAACGTGCAGTGCTTGAATATTGAAGGATGCGGCAGACCTCTTTACGGACTTCTAACCGTGACGTCACAACATCTGCTGCTGCTGAGCTCTACACAACGTCTTCTTACCACAAGTACGTCTCAAGATTCTCTTAGAACAGTCTTAAAGAAAATGGTTCTTGTATTGACTAATGCCAAGTGTTACTGTTCTGAAAATCACACACCGCGACATAGCGTAACGTCTCCTCATAGCAGGTTAGTCTCAAAACACTTAATCAACATGTCTTAAAGATGGGGGTTTGCCAATCATGTGATTCTGAGAGAAAAGGATGTCTTGCAAAGTAGTCTTTTAGTACCTTTGATGAAACTGATCACAGCCACAGGCACGCCTTAGATGTTCTTATTATATTTAAAGGAGGGGTTATTAGTTTATACGGTTCAAAGATGGCGTTTTATCTTATAACCCTTTGAAGAAAGCGTCTTATTAGTGGCGTCTGTGAAACCGCAGGTGAGGTTTCTTAGAGGGATTTCTCTAAAAATTGGTCCTGAAGTCTGAAGTTTAAGAGGAGTATCGGTTATCTTTAGTTCAAAGTGTCGTGTTTGAAATTTTTGACTCGGGAAGGTACATCTTATTACAATCTCGAGATGTCTTATCAGATGTCTTTAAGATGAAGAAGATTTCTAGCGTTAGTTTTTTATACCTTTGATGACAATAACGTCTCATTGACATCCGTGTTAAACTAGAAAGATCTCAGCTAAGTCAGAAGTTTTCTTATTTGGCTTTCATAAAGGATGTCCATCGTATACAAAGATTTCCGATCAAGGCGTCTTTTAGGATGGTGGGGATTTAGTTAGCGTTTTAACTCCTTTGTTGAAAATGTTTTTTTTTCCTTGTGACGCCAACTTACCTTAGGCAAGCCATAATCCAATCGGGAGGTACTTTATTTGAATTCCTTAAAGGAAAAAGCTGTATTTCTTTGGTCGGTAATTTGATACCTTTGTTGTCATTGGCGACGTCCGTAAAGCCTCAATTGAATTTCTTTCTGCACCGCACCAAGTTAATCCAGAAAAGAGGAACATCTAAGCTGTTTTGGCGCGAAAAATTGATTTTCTGACGGCCGAGTTTTGATGCCTCAGACGACCACGCCTTCCGTCTCCAGGAAACCGTAACCATGGTAACCGGCAAATAAACGTCACCCCGCTGTCAGGGGACATCATTAACAACCTGCTGACCTTCAAATTAATTTACGGCTGACCTTCAAGTACCCTTTGCAGGCGTCTGCCGGTTACCTTTTGCAAATGACAAAGCAAACTCTGGGACTGTGTAGAACATAAGAAGAAGGAATCCACTTGTTTGTTTTTACTCTTTTCTGGGGGGAGGGGGGCGACTGGGGAGGACACACAGCCAGGGCTATCCAACTTTATTTTTGAGGGGGGTGATGGAAAATTTGATTAACCCTTTGCTAATAATCAGTGCCTGTGAGGCGTTCTGTCCAAGGAGCTTTCATCGATGAAAGCTCCTCGTTGTTCTGACTAATGTCAGAGAACTGAAATAGCCACTGCCGCCATATTGGAAACAAATATTGATAATATAAACCCACTAAGATGACTGACTTTTACTTACGTCACAGTCATGTGACTTTCGCTAACTTTTGATGTTCCCGCCCCCAGGCTGGTGAGGTGACGTCATCACCATGCCCATCCTGAGGCGACGCTCGGTGCTGCTCCAGCTGGGCGCCGCGGTCTCACTCCTGTGTTTCCTCTACCTAATCGCACAGAATCGCGTGCACAAAAGGACTAGAAACGTCGCCAGGAGACCTCCCCTGGACGACTTCGACGCGAACAATATCGGTGACGTAGTTCCGGAAAACGGAGACCCGTATTTCCGGCCGAAAGTCCGGCGCCCCCCTCCGGAACCGGGGGCTCCCGGGGAGTATGGCAAGGGAGTTTCGTTAACACTCACGGAGGAGGAGAAGAAGCTGGAGGACGCGGGCTACAAGCAACACGCTTTTAACGAGTACGCCAGCAGCAAGATCTCCCTGCATAGGAGACTGCACGAGGCAAGGCATGCTGAGTAAGTACAGCCGTTTTCTCTTTCCCTTCCCCCCCTCCCTCTCTCTCTCTGTCGGGCAGTCTGTGACGCCCCCCGTCTATGTTCAGACATGGTTGAAGGGCCCCGATGCTTCGGCGAATGACGATTACGATCTCTGGCTGAAAAAAACACATAAAGGCAGATCAATAAAGGTTAGACATCCATACAATACTCAAGCAAATGGATAGAATTTGAAAACTGTAGTCTCCTATGTAGAGATATTTTAAACTCTATCCAGTTGCTCGAGTAACAATTTTCTTGTGCAACATAAAAGCAACTCGTTTCAAGCCAACCGTTGTTGACTTTTAACCTACTGCAGCTTTCCTTCCAACTCCCTGTCAACTTGTGAAATGAGACAGCACTTGTAGACGTCTGTGTAACGTCTGTAACGCGGCAATGCCCTACTACAAGTAGCAGCCGCCACCCCTTATCACAAGGACGTGTACTCGCCACTCATGACTGGCGTGCACCAAAAGTTCAGTCTTGGGTAAAAAGTTCAGGCTCGGACGTTTTACTTGCCTAAAATATCAAGCTGGAACGTTCTATTCTGGTATAGCATTCAGGTTCGGACGTTCTATTTGCCTTAAACCTTCAGGTTCGAACGTTCTATCTGGGTTCAACCTTCAGGTTCGAACGTTCTATTTGGGTATAACCTTCAGGTTCGAACGTTCTGTTTAGGTACAAGCTAGGGTTCAAACTCGAACGATCTAAGTTCAAAAGAAAGTAACTTGATCTCTATCTTTTAGACGGCACGCTGATGATCTAGGTTTAACCATTATGGTAAGCAAAAATACATCAAATCACGTGAGAAGAAACACCGTATAGACAGATTTACGGTGTTCTTCTGACTAAGGATAAAAAGGTGATCGACTGTTGCCTTAGACAGGTACAAGCCAACAGTCGATCGCCCTCTTTTCTTTCCTTGGTCAGAATCGTTTATTTGTTTATTTGTTTATTTTGATTTTTCACAAAGTGAAAGGGAGGGCAAAACAGGTGCATACGCACCTTTACAAGTTGCCCTCCCTTACGGTCGACCTCAGGTGCGTCACAGGTCAAAGTGCCCGCCTCGAAGGTCAGCTGTGAGAATACCTGACAACAACCCAGAAGAAAGGTCACGACATTCATCAACTTGAAAGACAACCCTACAATTGATTTTATGGATGACGTAGTACAGCGTATTGATTTTGGCTTGTTCCCTACAAATGGACTCACTCATTTCGACAGTCGGCAATGTTCCGTGTAAGTTTTCCTGGAACAAGTTGCCGCTTATCGAAGGGTCCCTTTGAGTACTTCACAAACCCACTGTCAAAGTAGAACATAGGTCGTCATTTGAATAAACTGTTAGAAATTGATCTCATTTGTCCCTAAGTGTACACCCACTACACACCCAAATAAAAGTGCAGTATTAGGAAAGCCGCTAGGGGGTAAAAATCTAATCATTTCGTTCACAAGACGAAACCATAACAATCCATCAAAATACTCGGATTAGATTAAACATTTCTGTGTTACATTCGAAAAGAACGTATAGTTTTCACACACCCCTCAAATTTGCACACGCCCCCTCAAATTTGCACACGGCCCCCTCAAATTTGCACACGGCCCTCTCCACATCAAATTCAGCCCCGTAACTTGTCTCTGCGTCTTCGCTCACCTTGTAATAATGTCCTATTTGTTCTCATAAACATCGAACCTAATTACATCAAAACGGTCCCTTCGCCATTAGAGCCCGGTAATCACTGATGTTAGAGTCCCCTGGCGGAACCAGCGACAGACTTTAATTATCCTGCCGCGCGGAATAAATGTTCCTGCGGCATTTAACGCTTATTTCCTGCGACACGCTTGCGATTAACGCGCACGGAGGGCCACGCGGTGTCAGTTTTACGGATGGCGTTAGTCGACTCTACCAGACTAACTGCGCTGGCTATAATAGGGAGATATTTGCCAGGGGAGTTTGGCCGCCTTGTGGGTTAACTGGCCGCGCTGTTGGGGAAACTAAACCTCCCGCGGACCGACTCTATTGGCCAGCTATTCCCTTCTTTTGCCGAATTCTACGATCCGTACCCCCGTAGGAAGGCCTGGTGGAGGCTACGATCCGTACCCCCGTAGGAAGGCCTGGTGGAGGCTACGATCCGTACCCCCGTAGGAAGGCCTGGTGGAGGCTACGATCCGTACCCCCGTAGGAAGGCCTGGTGGAGGCTACGATCCGTACACCCGTAGGAAGGCCTGGTGGAGGTTAGATGGCGTGCTCTCGGGAAAAGTATTGAAGCAATCGTCTGCCTGGAATTCGGCTCGATATATATGCGATATTTTCTGTTCGTGATTGTATCTGTATTCACTGGAGAGACAGACTGTGCATTTTAGGACAGGAAGTCATATTCCTTGTCAGTCTCTGTATACAATTACAACATGATTTTTCTCATTTTGCGGCAGTTTTACAAAGCTCGAGTTTACTGTGACTTTTCGACTTGAGAATTGCATCTGTCGAAAGATCTGTTGAAAAAAACTTCAATACCTTCATGTTATCCATATAATGACGTTTGCGTGGCCTAAACCTTCTACAACCCCCCCCCCCTCCCCTACGGGCAATTGTTTTAGACAGTCTGACATTATGAAAAATTACGCCTTACAGCGCGAATCTGTAATATCGATAATAATTACTCGCACACACGACCAGAATGGGTAACGAGACGATAATGTGTGTCAAATCTACGCGCTTTAGATGAGAAATTGATCGTGATTATTACGGCACGAGACGAGGTCTTCAAATGTTAGTCATATCATGACGGTTATTACATGTAATAAAGGCAGATTGCGTGTTTTATTTGTTATAACATTGGTGATTACAAAGTATGCCTTATTCAATGGGGCATCAAACGTTGTGCCGATAAAATTAAACTCCGCTTTTCAAATCTTGGTTGCAATAATTGTAGTAATTACTTATTTCCCCTGGCTCACTGATATGACAAAATTTTTTAAAACAAAAATCATAATCTTATTGCAATAACGGAATTCCATTTTGCCATTCTATGGTCGTGTTTCCGTTAACAAGAACTCGGAAAATTCAGACTTTCGGGCTGTATGCAATACTCGGCTTCCTGAATTCCCCCATGTTGACGTCTAATTCCTGCTGGCTCCCAGCCACATTCTGAGACCTTTGACCTCCAGCTATTCTGCCTGTCAATCTTTCCCCACCCACGTGCTGTCAACCTACTCCGTCCGGACAAACAGACACACAAACCTACAGCTCAGCCAGCCAAAACAATACTTCCCGACCCGGAAGTAAAAATGTACAGGTCTGACTGGTTCAGCCACCCAACATGGCGACTGTGACGTCACTTGCAGACGATCGACATGCTGACAAGTTCCTTTCTTCTCTCCTCCTGCAGGTGCAAAGACATCAGGTATCCTCACGACCTTCCCACCACAAGTGTCATCGTCACATTCCACAACGAGGCGTGGTCCACCCTCTTAAGAACCGTCCACAGCGTCTTGGAGACGTCTCCGGCAAGACTCCTTGAAGAGGTGATCCTGGTGGACGATTTCAGTGAGCTGGGTGAGTTGCCCTTTGACCTGTGTGTGACGTCATGTAGCTGTGGCGTGATTTTGACGTCCGCCATATTGGTGTTCTATACATTCCTCTCCCTCAATCTGCCTGATTTTTGTCTGTAATTATTTAGGAAGAACACAAAACTGTATAAGTTATTTCTTCTTCTTCTTCCCCGTTGTGGCTTCCAAATGAGTAGTCGCCATCTTGGATCCAACCCACCAACATGGCGGCGGTCGTTCATACTCGTGACGTCACGTGTATAATGACCGTTTTGCCGAAGACGTTGAGACCAGAGTCACAAGAGTGAGGCATGCAGTGAAAGATCTCTAAGATGCAAATTAACCTGTGTACTAAGCACAAGTTTTATTTCACAAGCCATTGTCTTCACTATGTAGATAATCTTCATGTCTAAGATGCACATGTAAGAAGAGCCACAAGCCTTGAACTCAATTGTGATCCCTCTCGATCCTTTATTGATGGAAGATGCTAATAACTGCGCAATACTAATCCGTGGAATGTCCTGAAGGAGCGTTGTCTTAACGTAAGAACCTACGTCTGGCAAATTCAAGAAATCCACACTCCAGGCTCAGCATCTAAACGTTCAAAAGGTTACGGCTTACTCCAGGCAGTCCGCACGTAGCAGCGTTGTTTGGTGAGATTTTATGTGCGCACCTTGAGCGTCTGCGTGGGACGCACAAATGTACCCACCAGCCTTTCGGCAACACCGACCAACCGTCTGTCATCTTCTCTCCCACCTACGCATGATAGCCTCTACCAGGCTGCCTAGGTTGCTCGCAAAATGGTAGAAATTGGCCAAATAGACCGAATAGAATGCCAGAGGAGTTTAGCCGGCTAGATCAAAGAGGGTACAATTTGCAACCATGACAACTACACACATGCTCCATAGGTTGCACCCTGTATTAGACTAAACACCTTTGGCATACTAGTCGGTCTATTTGGCCAATTTCTGATAATTTGCCAGCAGCCTGGGAGCCTGGTAGAAGCAATTGGGATCTCCACAAACACAGTAGAATTGGGCAAATCGGAAGATTGATTTGCCAGAAGATTTAGCCACCATTTGTAGTGCACATTCTTTCCCCTTTGCCCAATATGTACTATTTTTTAACCCACAGATCTTTCGCCACTCGAAGGGAGAAAGGCAGATTTAGCCGCCATTTGTAGTTCACATTCTTTGGTCTTTGGCCAATTTTTCAATCCGCAAATTTTGCGCCACTCGAAGAGAGAAGCGCACACATTGGTTTGAATATCGACGAAACATCAACAACGTTTTGCCAGAAACTAACTTAAACTCAATCCCGCATGTTTGTCCCCCATACATCTGGATCGCTTGGTCTGATCCAGAGGCTCAATATTTGCCATTTCGCGCCCACGGAGTTGAACGTTTATTCGGCGCCGAACTCATAAAGAGCTTTTACGGCGCTTAATGTACCGGAAAGCAATCATCGCAACGTACATGAGTTGAGTCGTGTGTCATCAAATAGGCTCGAGCGATAACCGGTCCCGCTCTTGAATTGGTAGTGCTTGTAAATATTGTCGTCATGGGGCGGAGCTGAAGAAGGGACCGGCGCCACCTGGCGGAAACGTCACAAAGTGCAGCGTGAAGTCGAGCCAGTTTTTCGTTGCGACTCAGGGACACTATAACATCAAGTTGTTCGCCTACGTATATATACGTAACCACTATAAGCAGCTGTTTTTTTGGCAACGCCTAAGGGACTTTTTTTCACGAAGAGCAGGGAATGCTTTGCTGTGGGCTATTGTAGCTAAGTCTTAAACTTGCTTGATGTTTGTTGTCTAGTCTCTTGGGTTCCTGTGTTAGGTGTAGCTAACACCTGTTCTTACCTGTTCCAGATCACCTTAAGGTATCTATAGAGATGTACCTGTGTTAAGTGTACCTCACACCTGTCCTTACCTGTTGCAGATCACCTGAAGGAGCCTTTGGAGATATACCTGTGTTGTGTATGCCTAACACCTGTGTGAACACCTGTTCCAGATCACCTGAAGGAGCCTTTAGAGATGTACCTGTCCCAGCTCAGGGCCGTGCGGCTGGTTCGGACCACTCGGAGGGAGGGGCTGATCAGGGCACGGCTGCTGGGGGCTGCGCATGCGCGGGGAGAGGTCCTCACCTTCCTGGACTCGCATTGTGAATGTCACGAGCAGGTTCGTTTTTCCACTTATCTGTCACCATAGTAACTGCTGCTGTAGCAGACACACTGTGGTGCTGGATTTCATTATGTAGCAAGTTGCAGGACAGAGCTGTAGGGGCTGGTCATCATATATGTGAATGCGCTTGAGTAAGAATAAACAGAGCAGTAGTTTGTTAGGATTTACCGTTCCCACGTGAAGGCAAACATTGTGCATTTGCTTTGTTAATGTTATCTTTCTAGTTGTTTGTATTTTTGGATTTATTAGTGGCATACACTGATGTTCCGAATTGCCGAAAACCGTTGTATTGTCGTAATACTTACCTCTGTTTTCAGTGGCTGGAACCACTGCTGGCCCGGATTGCCGAAAACCGGTCCAATGTCGTGACGCCGGTGATTGACGTGCTGGACTGGAAGACGTTCGAGTACCAACACACCATGGAGGTATGCTTGTTTGTGATTAGCCATACATATTTCATATACAAGCAAAACAGAAAAATAATGATAACAGTATATGGTTATATTGCAGAGAGGGAGGAAACTTAGACCAGGGAGGGAGGAAGCTTAGACCAGAACCTTCCCATTTAAGACATCGTTGGAGTAAAACCTACTTTATAACCATAATTTATTAGGTATATCAAGATTAAATACAGTAGTAGACTCTGGTTGAAGCACAGACTATAACTAGTCTATTCAAAGACAATTTAAACTCTACTACTGGATAGATTACGTAGACTACGTCCGGAAGTAATCTCAGTTATTTATCTAGTAGTAGAGTTTTGAATTGTCTTTGAATATTGTTTACCTGGATGTCTAACCTTCAACATATCAAGTATCACTAGTCTAATAAACCATAAACGAATTGATGGATAACCATACTTACCATACGTCATCGGAAACCCCCAGGTGCAGCGCGGCATCTTCGACTGGCGGCTGACGTTCACCTGGGGCCTCATCCCGGACTACGAGCGGAGCAGGAGGAAGTCTCCAGTGGACCCCGTCAGGTACGCACGGACTGATGACGTCAGTGCACAGGATCTCATGACGTCTCTAAGTACAAAACCGTAGAGCTGTTGAAAATGTCTTGGTGAGAGCTACATGTGCCGACAGCGGCATACTTTCCTATACGTGATTTCTTTTATTCCATTTTGTGATGATCCAAAGTCTTCAGTCTGTCTTGCGCTTGTGAAGTGAATTTAATTCAAGGCATTTCAAGTGTATTTGGGAAATAGGGAATTTGCAGACTATTGAACTTGAAGTGTGCTCGGCTGTTTTGATAGGGCCTTTCATGTGGCATCACAGTTGATCATATGCAGGCAGGTTTGTTGTAGCTGGAAAAGTCAGGGCTGCGAATTCCCACGTCATGATTAGGCAACTGCTAGCTTTAATCATCCAACATGGCGGACAATACTGACGTCATCGTCACGTGAGCGCAAACCCTCTCTCACCCCTGCAGGTCTCCGACCATGGCGGGCGGTCTGTTCGCCATCGACAAGTGGTACTTCGAGCACATCGGCACGTACGACGCCGGGATGGACGTATGGGGAGGCGAGAACCTCGAGATGTCCTTCAGGGTACGTCTTAGATCCCTGATGTCTTAGATCACTCACGTCTTCAATCCTTAACGTCTTATAATTAGATCTCTCACGTCTTAGGTCCTTCATATCTTAGCTCCCTCACGTGTTCTTGTGTGTGTGTCTTGTTACAGACTTATTCCTCGGTCAGATATATCAGATTCTGGATTGGGTATGTTTTTTACAGTCGCTTTGTAGTCGGAGATCCGGCCTTCTTAGGCTTCTGTGGAGAACCTCCAAATGTTCTTCAGCTTATGTCTTAGATCCTTCACGTCTTAATCTTCAGACAGATATATATATCAGATTCTGGGTTGGTTCCGTACGTCTTTCCAATCGCTTTGTAGCCGTCTTAGGCTTGTATGGAGAAACCCCGAATGTCCTCCATTGTACACAACCATTAGAAAGCTGACCACGACTTGAGACGGCCGGATTCCCGGCTGAACTATAAACCTAGGAAAAGCTTTTGTCCTGTTCTGCCCCAACGTAATTACACAATGGCTGACGAAAACACACAGCCCTGAATTCGAAGAATCCATTACATTTGAGACGTTACTGATTTTCTCGTCCTTCTGCAGATCTGGCAATGTGGCGGGAACCTGGAGATCATGCCCTGCTCCAGGGTGGGTCACGTGTTCAGACCTCGTTCCCCGCACTCGTTCCCGAAGAAGAACGAGGTCCTGGTGAACTCGCTGCGCCTGGCCGAGGTCTGGATGGACGACTACAAGGAGATCTTCTACAGGAGGAACCCGCACGCTAAAACGGTCAGTACCCTGGCATGGTGATGTTGTTGATGTTCATGATGTTGTAAATGAAATCCTACAGAGGAGACCATATTAAAGACATTCGTGTAGTCAAATAGCCATTGCGACTGCCCTGTTGTTGTTATCACCATGAATGGACTACCACAAGGAAACATTTTGCATTCTATAGCTCACAAGTCTCACTCTATAGAGAGAAGCTTCAATGTAACCACTTTTCTAATCTGCTACGTCATTTCCGGTCTCCCTAACGTCATGTTCTATTTCATGTAGGGCATGTACGGTGACGTATCGGCCAGCTTGGACCTGAAGGACAAGCTTCACAGTAAACCATTTCTGTCATCTCTTACGTCATGTCCGGTATCTCTGACGTCATATACTTTCTGTTTCAGGACATGTACGGTGACGTGTCAGCCAGGTTGGACCTGAAGGACAAGCTTTACTGCAAACAATTTCTGTCATCTCTTACGTCATGTCCGGTATCTCTGACGTCATATCATTTTCCCCACAGGAGAGGTACGGTGACGTGTCAGCCAGGTTGGACCTGAAGGACAAACTTCACAGTAAACCATTTCTGCCATCTGTTACGGCATTTCCGGTATCTCTGACGTCATTTCCTTCTCGTTTCAGGAGAGGTACGGTGACGTGTCAGCCAGGTTGGACCTGAAGGACAAGCTCCACTGCAAGCCGTTCAAATGGTTCATGGAGACCATCATGCCGGAGATGTACGTTCCTGAGGACAAGCCTGGCCGGTCGGGCGCGGTGAGTTCTGCTCGGTTGTGTCAGAAAAGAACAGTTTGATACCAAGGATAGATTTTGAAACTTTTGAAAATGTAGTTAGTTGCTTTGAGTAACTGTTACCTTGGTATCTCATTATTTGGCTGTGTAACGTTAACCTTTATCGACGAACAGTTTGATAGTTCGTCTAACATGTTCCATTGTTGCAGGTCATTCCTTTTATATGACATACGGTATTGGAAAGGCATATTGTTCCCTCGCAGCAATCTTGTTACCACATCTTACAGGCATTTCTTAGATCTTGAATGCTGAATATAGCTGCCAAACACTGACTCTCATATCTCTAATGTCTTTAAGGGTGCTATGAAAAACAATACCTATCCTCGCGGGCCTATGTGAAACGGTACAGTCGTGTCATAGATAGTTTAAAATAATCCATTCATAATCGTCACTGCGACTTGGTTGCCATCAGTTCACCTAAATTTTCAATCGCTTTTTGCAGTTACGAAACAGTGCCTCAAACCTCTGCTTCGACTCCGAGGGCGCAGAGAATGCCGGGAAGAGACCCACCATGTGGGGATGTCACGGAATGGGAGGGAATCAGGTGAGGACTTTAGTTCAACATGATTGCCTAGTAAAGGCCCTACGTCGTCTCGACAGTTCTCTGATTTAATCCATTGCAACGCAATGTTGTTTTGTGCTTTTGAAAAAAAAAAGGCTGGTAACGGTAAAGGTAGTCCCATAGCCTTTTTGGGGCCGTAGGGGCAGTCGGTTTCAATTTTCATGACAAAAATTTTTTTCTTGATAGGCGTGAGAGCAACAGAAGTGGGGAAGAAAACAGGAAATCATTTTGTGTTGAAATATATGATTTCCGTTGCAGTATTTTGAGCTGAACAGTCGTGAGGAGTTGCGCCACAACACGGGAGGGAAGGAGATGTGTGTGGAGGCGCAGGGAGGAGAGTTTGTGGTGCTGATGCACTGCGCCTCCGGCAACACCGTCCCGGCACATCAAAAATGGCAGATCAGAGGGGTAAGGGTCAAAGTTTGTGGTACTAAAGGGTCACAGTTCAGAGTTCGTGGTGCTGATGCACTGCGCCTCCGGCAACACTGTCCCGGCACATCAGAAATGGCAGATCAGAGGGGTGAGGGTCAACGTTTGTGGTACTAAAGGGTCAGAGTTCAGAGTTCAAACCTGATACCATCCTCGTTAGTTTACGTCCGCTCCCACAGTCACTACCAACCAACCAGTCGGTAGCGACTGTGGAAGCGGATCTGTAAACTAACCAGGATGGTACCCAGGCTACTGATTCATTGCACCTCCGGCAACAGCGTTTTGGCACAACAGAAATGGCAGCTCAGAGGAGTGAGGGGTCATGGTTCGAACATGTAACAGTTCACAGTTCATAGCTTGTCATTCTGATAAAGGGTGGTTTTATGAAGGAAAAAATCAGAACAAAGATTTTCTTAATAGGCTTTTTTTCGAAACTAACAAATACCTGTGAATCTAACGTAAGGTTTAGATACAATGTACAACAGTTTTACTCACAACCCTCTAACCTTGACCTTTGTGCAGGACGGTTCCGTTTACAACGCCTACCACAGCAAGTGCCTGCACTTTGACCCCGAGGAGCGGCAGGAGAAGAAAGAAGTCAAGGCCGTCCGGTGTAGCGGGCAGGACTCGCAGCGGTGGCGGTTCGACGCCTGAGAAACGCGGACCGCAAAATGGTGACGCCAAACCTTTGGAAATATGTAGAAAATTTTCCAACTTTAGGCTCCAATCTATTGACTGTTTGCAACACGAGTTTTCCACTAGATTTCCAGTCTTCTTCAGGAGGGCTGACCCGGTCGCGTTGGACACGTGACACCACTGCTTACGTTAAGCATCCGTTCGATCACGTGATCAATGCGGGTCAGCCATTCTGAAGAAGACCGAAGAAAATTTGGTGCAATTTTTTTCCCTCATCTGAGAAAAAACTTGTCTTTATAAAAGAAAATGGTGCAAGGACCTCCCCAGAAGTCTTTTGAAGTCGCTTTTACGAGTAAATTAGCAGGATAGATTTGTTATAAGTAGACAGCCGAGAATCCCGGGGAGCGTGAGATTAAATTTCAGAAATGACTGACCAAGAAAGTCTCAAAAGACCACTGTAGCGATCGGCTGTTTGCAATGTCGGTATCTTATCCGTGCATTGCTATGCACACTGTAGCAGCCGAACGTAGCAATTTATAGTGGAAAAGCGTGGCAACTCTTGCAATGTCCAATTTGTAGCAGTTGTTAATGAATACATCTTTGTAATGGTAAGTGCAAAATGGACACACCAAAAGTGCAAATTGACACACCAAAAGTGCAACCTTAGTGTCTATTCTCATCCCCCTTACCAATTGGCTGCCACAATGGTCCTGTTGTTGTTTTGCTGTAAAAAGAAAAGTTTATAATGATGGGGACCAATGACGATCTCGTATCAAATCGCAGTTACAAGTCAATGAGACAAAAAGAATAATGGATTCAAAACGTAGGTGTTTTAGGAATGGAATCAGGTAAAAAGAGATGATGTAAATATTTCATAGAGAGGAAATTTATGGTGCAATCTTATAAGATTTCTACAAAACCTTCTACTTTCTTAAGTGTCCACCTGTCCAGATATATGGATCCCATTGTGCCTCAATACAACATGCTGCAACACTATGATGATACGAATGATGGTTGTTGTATCCAGAATCGTGCTTTATCCAGAACCATGCTTATGTACTGTTCTTGATGGTCCACGCGTATCCAGAACAGTGCTTTATCCAGAACCATGCTCAGGCACAGTAACTGTTCTGGCTGGTCCAAAGCGTATCCAGAACCGTGCTTTATCCAGAACCATGCTCAGGCACAGTTCTGGATGGCCTAGGCGTAGCCATAACCTTGCCTGGGGCAAATCTACATTCTTGGATACACGAAGACAATCCAGAACCGTGCCTGAGCCTAACCCTAACCCATTCAGTCAAGAACCAGGCACTCACGGTTCTGGATACGATAATGACGAGCTTTCCTAGGATCACAGGCTTTTACCCTGGGTCACCCTGGATAAATAAATGAAATGTAATGGTGTTAGAACATCCATCTCCACATTAAAACGATGTCCGTCATGTCACTTCCGGTTGCAAGGGTGGCATCCCCTGGTCACGCTGCATCTGAAGCTAAAGAACGATGAAAAATTAACTTAATTAGGTTGCTGCAATAAGACAGATATGTCCAGTATTAGACTAGTCGTGGCGATGAGGGCACATGTCTTCCCTTTGGGATAATCTTTTAAACATCTTAGAGGGAAAGACATTCAGCACATTGCTAGAAGTCAGATGTTGTTACCGATTTGCTGAACCAGACCTAAACGGAAGCGCGCGTTGATGTCACCTATGTAATTGAATTGACTTGACCAAACTATTGTATCAAATCAAAATTCTCGTTGCGATGGCTGAACGCCTGACCTTTGACATATCAGGGTGCTGTAACTGTTGGGGTTGAAAACATATCATGACCTTTGTGACTAAGGTCGTTTGTACGTGACGTCACAGCTACCATGCTGATTGGTTAAACCAAAATGAGTCAGAACTGTAAATTTGCATATGTGACTGGTCCGCATACAGATTTAGATTTACACCTCCAGGTTTAACCTTTCAGCGTGGCGGACAATTCCTAGTCACGTGAGTGCAAACTCTCTACGGATCAAATAGGAAGTACTTTATATAAAAAAATCTTCACTGCCGGTTATCATTACATACCAAACTCTTTATATAGTAGCGGCATTGCATGAAGACCAAGTTGCATATTTGTTTAGAGTAGGAATCCGAATGATGTTTTATTCCATTTCTGGTAGGCAGTTTGTTTGTCGTGAAGATTAGGCATATCATAAGGAAATGCGGCTTCAGCAGAAGCCAAACGTTCCGCTCATGTACATCAAAAGATGACGCCATCCAATTCTTCAACAGCCAAAAGCTGGATCAGTGAGATATCAGTAAAACTGCTCAATGATTGATCTGGCTGTCTCTTATTAATGTCTCCAAACATTCGTCAGTATCTACTGGCAGGGTGGTCATTAATGCTGGTTTGATAAAACCACAATCATGAAGGAATTGTTTTAGTATTGATGATATATCTGTGTTGCAGTGAATAATTTTAGTTACAGTCCAAAAATGTCTTTCAAAGAACTCCGTTTCTCCGTGGTTGACTTTTTGTGTCTTCTAGTTCCCATGTTTAAACGTCGTAATTTGTAATGAACTATAATGAGCTATAATGAACTGCAAGACAATCTGTGAGTACTTAGGAGAGAATTGTGTGCAATTTTTAGCCTTTTTTGTAAATCTTGCAATTGTACAAAAAGCGGACATGGCTAAAGCGTTAAGTAACTTTAAATGATTTTAATTAGTTCCTGTCCTAACTCGAAACTCAAATTAGTTCCTGTCCTAACTCAAAACCCTTTGTCTTAACATATCATTTTCATTTCTTTTAAGTCATTATGTGTGAACAGACTAGGAATTACTTCTGGAGAAAAGTCTCAGATTACGTTTCTAACACTTATGGAAAAGAAACATCAATATGATAGACGCCAGTCTGTTGTAATCTTAAGACCATGCGAATTGATGCACTTGGAGTTCTTTTTCATTAAAGAATAGATATAAGGATATCATAAAGGCCTCCAGTTCTCATGGTTGGTTTCCAACGTGTAACAGTCACTGTGTATTTGTAATGGTAAAAACATTGTCATCATTACTATATTGCAAATGTTCGTCTCTCTGTATCTAATAATGTCTACTTTGGCAAAGGTTCATATCAAGAATATTGATTAGTGCGGATTGTAATTGAATAAATTTGATGACTTACATCACACTGTCAATGTATTTTTGCTGATTATAGTTCATGATATTATAGTTCTAATAATAGTTTCTGATAATTCACTGCATACAGACTACTACAGTAAGCCAGATTGGTGCATTTAGATAATTATATGTACGTTGTTAGGGAAATCGTGTTCCTATAGTTAGCTATGCGTTTGATTACAATTATCTAAACATTCTTCACTGCGTAAGCTTGTACACAGCTCTGGTTACACATCACATCAACATTTGTTAATAACGTTCTGCAAAAAAATGTTAAATGTCTCTCCAATTACAATTAAACAAAAAAATAATGTAGCGTTAATATTAGAACAACGGCTCAAAATGGATATCGTTACCGATCGGCAGTTTTTTTAATCAATGTAACGCAGATAGTCCAGCTTCTAGGGCGAACTTATGTGGAATCGTTTTTCCCAATATGCACTTTGCAAGCTTTTCAGATCAAAGGGAATTACACCACAGTTTCCATTTCAATGACGTCATGTGGAAGCAGTGTGCGTCTCAGTTGCAGCAGCCTTTCTTCTATCCCTTCTGGAGTCGGTCTTGTATCTGGAACGTCGTCCCAACACCCTCTCATCAGTCGGCACAGGTCCTCTGGACATCCCTCTGGCATCGCCAGCCGTTTTCCTTGCCTCAGAATCCCCACCATCTGGAGAAAGCTCAGCTGAATCCTGCCATCGTAGCACGGATCTTTTCCCAGCGTGGCGATCTCCCACAGCAGCACGCCGAAGGACCAGACGTCACTCTGGCAGGTGTACTCGCCGGTCTCGATGGACTCCAGCGCCATCCAATTCAGCGGAAGGAGTTCGTCAGCGCCTGGACGGTCTCTTCGAACATACTGCGTACAGGTGTAGACATCTCTGGCCAGTCCAAAGTCAGCCAGCTTGGCCACGTCATCGGCAGTGATGAGGACGTTACGAGCGGCCACGTCACGATGGGCGATTCTCAAGCGTTCCAGTTCTTGTAGAGCTCGTGCTATGTCAACTGCGTATCCAAGAAGGCTTTTTAGTAAGCCTTCCTCATTAATGTCACTTTTTTGGCGTAGGAAAAATAAGAGGTCGCCTTTTGGGGCATATTCCAGAAGAATGTACTTATCCGTAGACTTGGTGATGAGCCCAATAAGATGAACAATATTGGACTCACGACAATCGCCATTTTGTTGTTGGTGCACGGCGACCAATATGGCTGCTTCCCTGTAGAAGTCTCGACAGGACTGTGAGTCCTCGACGCAAACGGTCTTGGCGGCAACGGGGCCGATATACTCCTGTCCGCGGGCGAAGGGGTTAGCGGCCCGTAAACGTGGCTGGCACCCAGGGTACTGCTCTCAGCTGAAGACAATTGCCGTTGGAGACTTGTCCCTCTGTTTGAGGGGGGGTACGTGTAAAGTGCTTTTCCCAATGGCACAACGTCGGGGCGAAAGTTCGGACATATCCATGGGACAGGACCCGGGATCGAACCCGGGTCATTGTTTGAACGCCGAGCGCTCTACTCCTTGCCGCAGTCACACGACGCCACTTAGGGACACATGATACCGCGCTATTGAAGTTCAATGATCCTTGACCTTAGTTAAGAGGAAGTGTACTAGTGAGAACCCGTGACGTTTCCTCTAAGGTCTGTTTACAACAGTATTTACACAAGTGAAGGAGAAATTATGGCAGGAAATCTGCAGGGATTGCTTCTTGTAGGTTTCTGGGTTGTTTTTGTCCAGATTCTTTGTTCTGCTCGAGCCCAGGAGATCATCGTTTCCGTACCAGAAAACGTCGCTGTTGGGGAGGCCATTTTCAGCCTACCAGGGACCCGGGCTGGAGAAAAAGCGGAACTTCCGTGTGCCAAAATGGAGGGAGATCCGTACGGCCGCTTTAATGTGACGAAGAACTGCACTATTGTGGTCGCCAACCCTCTGGACTGGTCAGTACAGCCGGTATATCTGCTGAAAGTCCGCAGTGGAGTTGACAACACGACTGTTAAGGTAGAGTTGACTGACGTGGAGGGCTATCCTCCTGTGTATAACGAGACGTGTGAAACTCCGGTCAACCCTGACGGTGAGACGGCAGATTTCTTATATAGTATAGCTGTAACAGGGGAAGGTGTGACGACAAATGGAGACGTTATGTTTATCACAGGAACAGTTACTAAATTCTCTGATATTACTCCGGTTAGTGGCGTTACGAATGGGAGACCTCCTCCATGGATGTTCCACGCAGACAACAGTAATTGCAACGTTCGCATAGTTTGGCAAACTGACAATGTTGGTGATTTAACAAATATGGAGAACTTTTGGGAAAATGGTATTCGACACTTTACGTGCAATGCGGATAGCAAAACACCCAAACTGTTCATGGATATCATTCGTCATAGACTTGGTAAACATGTTACATCAGACATGTTAAGACAGTATGTTCCTGAATCTGCCCTGACAGCCAAAACTATCAACTACTTTCTTTTTATTTCCTGGTCATTTCCTACAACAGAAGCAAAGTCATATAACTGTGAGATTCCACATTTTCGTAAACCAGTCAAAACAAAATACATGGATTTGGCAAATATTGAATATCTGGACATTGGTGTAAAACCAGTGGGCTACCCAGTAGGACAATACGGCTTACTCTGCGACAAAACCTGCATCTGTAAGAACGGCGCCCGCTGCCACGGGTTTAACGGCGCCTGCAAATGTCCGCCCGGCTGGAAAGGTGTGGCCTGTGACATTCCCAAACAGGACGTCTCCATCACGACGACACCTAGCGACCCTCGCCACATCTACATTTCCGCAAACGTCACGTTTCGCTGCAAGGCCCACCATGTCGACGTCACGTACATGTCGGTTAGATATCCAAATGCGACAGAGAAGGTCGGTTTGGGTGTAACTAAGACTGACTTTGTGGTTCCGAACATACAACCGACCAACAACGGACCCTACAGCTGCCAGGTCCGAGACACCCGAGGAAACACACTCAACACCACGTTTGTGCTCAATGTTACCAACTGTGCTCCAGACAGAAAAGGTGCCGGGTGTGATGAAGTGTGTGATTGCCTACAAGGTGCGAGCTGTGACCGGTGGGCCGGTTGTGTCTGTCCGCCGGGATGGACGGGAACCAGGTGTCAGACACCATGTCCCCATGGCACGTACGGTAAAGACTGTGCAAGGAAGTGTACATGTCAAAACGGTGCAAACTGTAGCCATAGCGACGGTAGATGTGACTGCACTGACGGATGGTACGGAAATAACTGTAGCAAACCGTGTCTAAACGGTCGGTTTGGTCAGGGTTGTCACGGTGTTTGTACCTGTAAGAACAATGCTAGTTGTAGTAACGTGGACGGCAGCTGCGCATGCGTGACGCCGTGGACGGGACGGAACTGTGACCAATGGCAGACAAGCAGAGACGAACCGCTGCTCGAAAGCCTGGTCCCACTGGGCTCCTTAGTCTTCCTTGTTGCCATAGTGATGGCAATACTCTACAAAACCGGCATTCTGGCTTTTTCCACGCCCGACGCAAGCGAGGAGGAAAAGATCCTTTTCGAGCTGAGGAGAATGGAGCAGGATCTAGCACAGAGTCTACAGCCGGGCTGGCTGGGACGTTGGGAGAAGAAGATCCGCCATCTTACTCCTGGTCCCCTGATAGGGGAAGGGATGTTTGGGCAAGTCAGAAAGGCACAACTGCGCACACCTGAGGGAGAGCTCGCCGTTGCCGCCAAGACAGTTCGCGTCGAGGACTCACAGTCCTATCGAGACTTCTACAGGGAAGCAGCCATATTGGTCGCCGTGCACCAACAACAAAATGGCGATTGTCGTGAGTCCAATATTGTTCGTCTTGTTGGGCTCATCACCAAGTCTACGGAGAAGTACATTCTTCTGGAATATGCCCCAAAAGGCGACCTCTTGGGTTTTCTTCGCCGAATACGAAACATTAATGAGGAAGGCCTACTTGGAAGCCTTCTTGGATACGCAGTTGATATAGCACGAGCTCTCCAAGAACTGGAACGATTGAAAATCGCCCATCGTGACGTGGCCGCTCGTAACGTCCTCATCACTGGCGATGACGTGGCCAAGTTGGCTGACTTTGGACTGGCCAGAGATGTCTACGTCACTACTCAGTATGTCCGATGCAACCGTCCAGACGCTGACGAACTCCTTCCGCTGAATTGGATGGCGCTGGAGTCCATCGAGACCGGCGAGTACACCTGTCAGAGTGACGTCTGGTCCTTCGGCGTGCTGCTGTGGGAGATCGCCACGCTGGGAAAAGATCCGTGCTACGATGGCAGGATTCAGCTGAGCTTTCTCCAGATGGTGGGGATTCTGAGGCAAGGAAAACGGCTGGCAATGCCAGAGGGATGTCCAGAGGACCTGTGCCGACTGATGAGAGAGTGTTGGGACGACGTTCCAGATACAAGACCGACTCCAGAAGGGATAGAAGAGAGGCTGCTGCAACTGAGACGCGCACTGCTTCCACATGACGTCATTGAAATGGAAACTGTGGTGTAGTTAGCCTTTGCTTCGAAAGCTTACAACGTATAGTTATCCAGAAAAACATTTCCATTTGAATTAAACCAGTAAGCTGTACATTGTTAACAAAAATTACCAATTATAGAAGATAATAATCTTCAGCTGTTCTTCAAATGCTAGATGTAAATTGTTTTGTTTAATTGTGAGGCTGGAGAGATCTGTAACATTTTTTGCAGCCTGTTACTTAGTGTGCATAGTACTAACAAATACTGATGTGACGATTGAAATGTTAAAGCAGAGCTGTGCACAAGCTTACCGAGTCGATAATGAGTAGATGATAATAATGGGAGCATCAAACTTGGAGCTAACTAGGAACACGATTTCCTTAACCCTCAAACCACCGTATGGGGTCAAAACTGACCCCAGGCGTATATAAATATGTGCCATTTCGACATTTGTTGTTGAAAACGAAATTCCTCCTACGAGTTTGTATATATGTCTTATAACTTCTCATACGTTTTTACTGAGATTGGCTCATTGTTGATTGAGTTATTCTAGAAAGTTTATACGTTGTCCAGTGGGGTAAAAACTGACCCCAGGAAAATGTTATGCATTTTTTAACACATCTGCGTCTTTTGTTGTCCCCGAAATTTCTCCCAGATGATATATTTGCTTGAGTTTTATGCTGTCATGACCTCAAGCTTTGAATGACCTCCATGTTGAATCAGGAAACTCAATAGTTGTGACTCTTGACCAAGTTACCTATGGAATTGGGGTCAAAGGTCATCAACATGGCTGCCTGTGGGCCTCTTGTGAAATAACTTTAAATTATGATAATGAGCAGAAATTATTCACACCTAATCATGTCAAACTATCCCTCATAGATTAATGAAACTATACATACATAAAAATCGCAAAAAGAGTCACACTAAAAGCTGTATTCATGCAAACATTATGGGGTCAGTTTTGACCCCATACGGTAAGATTCGTCGCAAAAAAACCTACGGTGGTTTGAGGGTTAACAATGTACTATCTAGTGGCTGTATATGTAAAATACAGTTGCATGAGGTGCTGTTTAACATGGCACAACAGTACTAAAGTGCTGTTTAGCTGACTTTGAAGTCGTTTGCGAAACTTATAAATAACTTCTGTCCTACTGTACAGGTGCTTTTTTGTGCTCACCATCGTTTGGGAAATCCCCATTAAAGGGCAGCAACAGATATAACTATGTGGCGTGAGTTCCCTTTTTGATGCAATGTTGTAATTGGAGAAATACTGTTTACGCTACGCATGAAAAGAATCCGTGAATCCGAGGAAACGCAAAACCGTTGGCTTTTGAACTCCTTTGTTGTCAATAACGAACATTGTTACATATATCATGAAAAGACTGTTCCCAATGTGACATATAAACAGAAACGTTATACATGATATGCCGGCTGACATGTATTTATACATTGTTGGTGTAAAACGCTAAAAAAAGATAGTTTTGTCCTGCTGCGAATAACGTTGCCCGCAATTAAACGTTTTCTAAAAACCCAATTGACGTTTTCTCGCTACGCGCCTAAGACTATTCAGCTAAGACTCCGAGAACGAGTCGGATCCTTACATCTGCTTGAAGAATAGCGACACATGATAGCATGTATGGCAATCACTCGAGATCTTTATTTGCAATCAGATACAGATACATATTCATGTACAGATACAGATTCATGTACAGATACAGATTCATGTACAGATATACAGATACAGATTTTCCTAATATGATGACCGTGTCAGTCCCTACACCTGAGTGAGGAGGTTTGACACGGTGACCTTCGCGTGACTTTGTTTAAGGTGGATAACAGGTTGCGAATCTGAGACCCACACACTATGAACATCCGTCTTCTCCAGCGGCACCACATCGAGGGAGACGTGCTGGTCCAGGTTGGGATGCTTGCAGCGAGCTGCCGTATGATTTGGTTAGTAATACGCTCAAGGTCCGCCTTGATCACGCCAGCCCGCCTGCCGCTGCTCTCAGCTGAAGACAATTGCCGTTGGAGACTTGTCCCTCTGTTTGAGGGGGGGTACGTGTAAAGTGCTTTTCCCAATGGCACAACGTCGGGGCGAAAGTTCGGACATATCCATGGGACAGGACCCGGGATCGAACCAGGGTCATTGTTTGAACGCCGAGCGCTCTACTCCTTGCGTCACACGACGCCACTTATGGACACATGATACCGCGCTATTGAAGTTCAATGATCCTTGACCTTAGTTAAGAGGAAGTGTACTAGTGAGAACCCGTGACGTTTCCTCTAAGGTCTGTTTACAACAGTATTTACACAAGTGAAGGAGAAACTATGGCAGGAAATCTGCAGGGATTGCTTCTTGTAGGTTTCTGGGTTGTTTTTGTCCTGATTCTTTGTTCTGCTTGAGCCCAGGAGTTCATAGTTTCCGTACCAGAAAACGTCGCTGTTGGGGAGGCCATTTTCAGCCTACCAGGGACCCGTGCTGGAGAAAAAGCGGAACTTCCGTGTGCCAAAATGGAAGGAGATCCGTACGGCCGCTTTAATGTGACGAAGAACTGCACTATTGTGGTCGCCAACCCTCTGGACTGGTCAGTACAGCCGGTATATCTGCTGAAAGTCCGCAGTGGAGTTGACAACATGACTGTTAAGGTAGAGTTGACTGACGTGGAGGGCTATCCTCCTGTGTATAACGAGACGTGTGAAACTCCCGTCAACCCTGACGGTGAGACGGGAGATTTCTTGTACAGTGTAGATACCGCATGGGAAGGTGTGACGACAGATGGAGCCATTTGGTTTGGCAAAACAACATTTAGCAAACTCTCTGACCTTACTGACGGAAAACCTCCTCCATGGATGTTGCACACAGACAACAGTGATTGCAACATTCGCATAATTACGTTCAGTAATCATCTTGATGATGAAGTAGCTATGCAAGATGTTTATAACAATCGTTTTCGTCACTCTACGTGCACCGTGAATAGCAAAACACCCAAACTGTTTGTGGACCTGATTTATCATAAACGTGGTGAAGGTATCACATCAGATATCTTAAGACAGCATGTTCCTAAATTCGCCGTGGAAGCTAAAACTCACAATTATTTCCTTTTCTTTTCATGGTCATTTCCTACAACAGAAGCGAAGTCATATAACTGTGAGATTCCACAATTTCGTACCCCAGTCAGATCAGGATATTTGAGGTTGGCAAATATTGAATATGTGGACATTGGAGTAAAACCAGTGGGCTGCCCAGTAAGAAAATACGGCTTACTCTGCGACAAAACCTGCATCTGTAAGAACGGCGCCCGCTGCCACGGGTTTAACGGCGCCTGCAAATGTCCGCCCGGCTGGAAAGGTGTGGCCTGTGACATTCCCAAACAGGACGTCTCTATCGCGACGACACCTAGCGACCCTCGCCACATCTACATTTCCGCAAACGTCACGTTTCGCTGCAAGGCCCACCATGTCGACGTCACGTACATGTCGGTTAGATATCCAAATGCGACAGAGAAGGTAGGCTTGGGTGTAACTAAGATTGAGTTTGTTGTTCCGAACATACAACCGACCAACAACGGACCCTACAGCTGCCAGGTCCGAGACACCCGAGGAAACACACTCAACACCACGTTTGTGCTCAATGTTACCAAGTGTGCTCCAGACAGAAAAGGTGCCGGGTGTGATGAAGTGTGTGATTGCCTACAAGGTGCGAGCTGTGACCGGTGGGCCGGTTGTGTCTGTCCGCCGGGATGGACGGGAACCAGGTGTCAGACACCATGTCCCCATGGCACGTACGGTAAAGACTGTGCAAGGAAGTGTACATGTCAAAACGGAGCAAACTGTAGCCATAGCGACGGTAGATGTGACTGCACTGACGGATGGTACGGAAATAACTGTAGCAAACCGTGTCTAAACGGTCGGTTTGGTCAGGGTTGTCACGGTGTTTGTACCTGTAAGAACAATGCTAGTTGTAGTAACGTGGACGGCAGCTGCGCATGCGTGACGCCGTGGACGGGACGGAACTGTGACCAATGGCAGACAAGCAGAGACGAACCGCTGCTCGAAAGCCTGGTCCCACTGGGCTCCTTAGTCTTCCTTGTTTCCATAGTGATGGCAATACTCTACAAAACCGGCATTCTGGCTTTTTCCACGCCCGACGCAAGCGAGGAGGAAAAGATCCTTTTCGAGCTGAGGAGAATGGAGCAGGATCTAGCACAGAGTCTACAGCCGGGCTGGCTGGGACGTTGGGAGAAGAAGATCCGCCATCTTACTCCTGGTCCCCTGATAGGGGAAGGGATGTTTGGGCAAGTCAGAAAGGCACAACTGCGCACACCTGAGGGAGAGCTCGCCGTTGCCGCCAAGACAGTTCGCGTCGAGGACTCACAGTCCTATCGAGACTTCTACAGGGAAGCAGCCATATTGGTCGCCGTGCACCAACAACAAAATGGCGATTGTCGTGAGTCCAATATTGTTCGTCTTGTTGGGCTCATCACCAAGTCTACGGAGAAGTACATTCTTCTGGAATATGCCCCAAAAGGCGACCTCTTGGGTTTTCTTCACCGAATACGAAACAATAATGAGGAAGGCCTACTTGGAAGCCTTCTTGGATACGCAGTTGACATAGCACGAGCTCTCCAAGAACTGGAACGCTTGAGAATCGCCCATCGTGACGTGGCCGCTCGTAACGTCCTCATCACTGGCGATGACGTGGCCAAGCTGGCTGACTTTGGACTGGCCAGAGATGTCTACGTCACTACTCAGTATGTCCGATGCAACCGCCCTGGTGTTGACGAACTCCTTCCGCTGAATTGGATGGCGCTGGAGTCCATCGAGACCGGCGAGTACACCTGTCAGAGTGACGTCTGGTCCTTCGGCGTGCTGCTGTGGGAGATCGCCACGCTGGGAAAAGATCCGTGCTACGATGGCAGGATTCAGCTGAGCTTTCTCCAGATGGTAGGGATCCTGAGGCAAGGAAAACGGCTGGCGATGCCAGAGGGATGTCCAGAGGACCTGTACCGACTGATGAGAGAGTGTTGGGACGACGTGCCAGATACAAGACCGACTCCAGAAGGAATAGAAGAGAGGCTGCAGCACCTGAGACGTGAACTGCTTCCTCATGACGTCATTGAAATTGAGACTGTGGTGTAGTTAGCCTTCGCCCCAAAGACTTGCAACTTGATAAAGGGAAACGCTGACATTTAAACTTGAAAACCAAAGCTGGATCATGAGCGATACATTCATAAGTGAAAACTACGTATGCCAGAGAAGATAATCATTAACTGTTGTTCTAATGCTAGGATAAAATTATTTTGTTTGCTTGTAATGTTGGAGAGAATGGTAACGTCTTTAGAAAATCTTAATTAGTTTGCATGGTAGTAACTTTGATAGTAACCTGGGTTGTGTTGATGTGATGATCCGGATATTTAAGCAGTGCTGTACCTAAACTTGCTTATGCAATAATAAGTAGATAAGTATAATCAGAGCATCATTCATGGAGCTAATGAATTAGGAAAAACTTTTCCTTACCAAACAATGTACATAACTAAACGCCACAATCCGGCTGGCTTACTTCAGTATTTTGTTTGCAGTGAAGTTTCTGTTAAATCATCCCAATTAATGACGTCACCGTACAACTTGACAAAGGGGGTGCAGATAATCAGATTGAACAAAGGTCTGTAAGTATTTACGTTCATATTGGTGTCTTTCTACATAAATCAGCGGATGGAGCTCTGAATAAAAGTATTTTCAAGTGTGGTCTTTTTCCTGGATTAATTGCGTTACCTGTTTTGTCACATTGTTTTAATTTTAAAGGATGGTCGAATATGTATGGATTACTGATTATGACCTAATACGAGTCGGTATTTGTTTTATGTATACTAGTTGGGTTTTTTAAACGAGCGATAGACACTAAAATTAAATGTACCAACGAACCTTCCATTGCTTTTATTCGCGCCATGTAGGGGATAAACATTCAGCATTATTCTCAGTTGATAAGCTATATGAGGATGTGGATACAGTTGCTAATAAAGTTGATATTTTCTAGCTAATGCAGACTTTTCTTCCCAAAGTATCGACCCTAGCTTACATTCGGTGAGCACTATTCTCAGTTACTAATGACGTCACGAGGTTAAAGTTCAACGGCCTTCACGGTTTAGCTGCGATACAGAAAACCGGTTCCGCCCCTCCCCCACTTTCCCTGCCATCGAGCAGAGACTCGGCCGATCTTTCTTCCGACATCTTAAGGACCTTAAGACATGGGCCTGACGGAGTTCTTCCCATCCTTGCCCTGTGTAGCAGTAGTAGGTGCGTTACTTGACTCCTTAGCCTGCTTTAAGGTTTGTTTTTTTACCTGTGCTTGTTGCTGTAGGATCACCTGGCTAACAAAAGCCTGTATGCTTCATGTGTTTTTGTTACGTTGTCTGTTAACAAACTTTAGTGAACGCCAGTCTCAAAAACAGGCTGGACCACCGGGTGTAAGGAAAATGTTTCAGTTTGTTAGTTCAAATGTTTGTTACCTCTGTGTTGTTCTTTGTCTAGTGGGAACGACCATGGAAGTGGTTCAAGGTCAAAAGGTTAAGAAAGACAAGGTGACCTTGTATTGTCTGGTCCATGGAACAGGACAAGTCGTTGTTACACACATCTGTGTGTTGTTGGTAACCCGATGCTAGCAGGTGTTACCGAGTTTGTTGTACAAGTTGTAACTGATAGTAGAAGGGACAATGCACGTAAACAAACAGTGCCCAAATGCAACCTGAGACCAATACTGAATATGCAGAACGGTTCAGGCATGTTAGTCTTTACTACTGGTCATATTATGTCAGACTGACTCTGAGCGTCTGCTAAGTTCTAAGAGATCTCACATGCGGGTCACGGGTTTGATTCCTTGCATTCCTGCCAAGATGTTGTGTCCTTGGGAAAGGCACTTTACACTTCACCCAGATGTAAAACCAGACTTCGGCTGGGGAGGTAAAAGGCGGTGGAAGGAGAGGGGTGGGCTCTGCCTTCCAATACCGTGCGCTAAACACAGTGACTCAACGACTAACAAACCACTACCCCTACGGCCTAAAAAAAGGCTATGGGACAATCTTTACTACCTTTTTTTTACATTTGCAGGTGTGGTTGTGGGCCTGTACTTCCTGCGGAGACACGTGAAGGGGGAAGTCTGCCGCAGCGACGTGCAGCTGTACGGCAAAACCGCCATCGTCACCGGCGCCAACACCGGCATCGGCAAGGCCACGGCCCAGGAGCTGGCCGCGAGAGGTGGGTATCAACTAATGCTTAAAACCCTGATACTAACCCTGGCTCTAGCCCTGATCATAACCCTGGTCCTAACCCTGGGTCCAAACCCTAATCATAACCCTGGTCCTAACTCTAACCAGGCAAGGCCACGGCCCAGGAGCTGGCCGCGAGAGGTAGGTATCAAATAACCCTGACCCTGGTCCTAACCCTGACCCTGTCAATGCAAGGCCATGGCCCAGGAACTGACTGGAAGAGGTGGGTACCAACTAACCCTGGCCCTAACCCTGGTCCTGACCCTGGCCCTGACCCAGACACCAACCCTGATCCTCACCCGGCAAGGCCACAGAAGCTGGCCGGAAGAGGTATCAACAATCATAACTTAACGCTAGTTTGAAATTATCGCTTGACTGTGAAAATAAGTACAGCGAGTGAGGCACTAGTTGTAGCTAAATATACTGTTATGACATAATAGAAATTGCACCTAATACGACATGATTGCCAAGGTTCACTGGCAGTTATTCAGTTTTCTCCGTTTTCTCTTGACTTAACCAGGCGCCCGAGTGATCCTAGCATGCAGAGACATGGGAAAAGCGAAAAAGGCTGCGTCCGACGTCCGGCACGCGACCGGAAACGGAAATGTCGTGGCGGGAAAGTTGGACCTGGCCTCTCTGGCGTCCGTGCGGGCGTTCGCAGATCATATCAACACGGAGGAGGAGAGACTGGATATCCTCGTCAACAATGCAGGTAAGGAGGCTCATGCCTGTTGCAGACTGAGCAGTGATAGCTTACACTAGGTCCAAGTGCTTTTGTAGCGGGTTACGGGAGCATAGAAAGTGCACCGAATGTTCTCCCTAACATTCTCCATGAATCTCCAGGTTTCTCCATAAATCTCTAGGTCTCATATAGATTTTTTCCAGATTTGTATGACTTTCCATGGTCCCGTAACCTTGTAGCGCAACAATGGCCTTTAAGGTAGATTGCTTTAAACCACATGGGGTACTTCCAACCCACCAAACTGTTGCCGATTGATTAATTGATTTATTGATCAATCGATTGGCACCGTCCCATGCGTAATGTGGTTCCCCCAGCGGGGAGAGAGCAGCTTTGCACTGTAGCCACTTTTTTCTAACCAATATGATACAGATTGATCGATATTGATTGATTGATTGATTGATTGATTGACATTGTCATCCGCAGGAGTGATGTGGTGTCCCCAGCAGCAGACAGAGGACGGTTTTGAGCTGCAGTTTGGAGTGAACCATCTGGGCCACTTCCTGCTCACCAACCTGCTGCTGGAGAAGCTGCAGCAGTCCGCGCCCAGTCGCGTCGTGACCGTGTCAGCCGTGGGGCACAAGTCTGCGCAGATCGACTTCGGGAACCTCAACGGAGAGAAGTCCTACAGCCCCTACCAGGCCAACTTCCAGAGCAAGCTGGCCAACGCGCTGTTCTCAAGGGAACTGGCTAAGAGGACGAGAGGTCGGTGTGGCGATCCAACGCATGAAAGAACAACTTGCCAAATTTTCGGCCCTCTCTAGTAATAGCCTTCCTCAGGTTCGAATGACTGTATGTGTTCGTTCACGTGTCCTGAACAGTGGGTCATTCGACCCTGACGAAGGTTGAATGTAAAGACGACCGAAAATTCGTGTTGTTTTTTAGATATACTACTGCTGCTGTATTGCATCGCTTTTTGTAATAAACTAAGATTGGCTGCCTTCAGTCGATGTTATGCCCAATGCCAGTTTGTGCGTGTGCATGCGCGCGCGCGTGTGTGTGTGTGTGTTACTTACCAGTACATGTATTTGATTCCCTCCGCAGGTACCGGCGTGTCGGCGTTCTCTGTGGACCCCGGCCCTGTGCGGACGGAGGTGGCCCGCCACATGCCGCAGACCCTGGGCCCGGTGCTGTACGTGCCCTTCTGGCTCGTCATGAAGCTCATCCACCCCATCGTCAAGACCCCCCGCGAAGGCGCGCAGACGTCTGTGCACTGCGCGGTGGCGGAGGGGCTGGAGGCGAGCTCAGGAATGTACTTCAGGTGCGCTGTTCTACACTTACATGGCTTTAGAACTGGCTGCTAAACTATGAGCAATTTCCTTTGGTTTATAATGTATGTCTGAGTACTGTTGACTCAATGTAAATTGTTGTTAATTATCTCTTTGAACGTATATCGAATTAGCGTTGAACCTTTTTTTTCTCTCTCTCTCTGATTCTCAACCCTCTACGCTAAAGTCAGGAAGACAGTGACTACGTAATACGTTAAGTTAGGCTCCGCTTTATGGCAATTATGCTACATGCAGGCGCAATGAACACCATGAGTAGTATGCACCGATTACGCTCTACGTCGATTCGAAAAGCCTGGCTACGAATTCATTAGAACGGCTGATTACACTCTTTGCAAAGGAGATGTCTGTGTAGGCCCTAGAATCAGTCTGGAAGCCAGGCTAATGCTACTGCGTTTCCCCACAGTGAGTGCGCCCCTGCGGAGCCTGCTCCCCAGGCTAAGGACGACGCCGTGGCGCGACGCCTGTGGGAGGTTAGCGAGGAGATGGTCGGGATCAAGAAATGAACAAGAGCAACACGGGGGGTGTAGTTGGGGTCATGGATGCAGTCGTTCATTCATTCATCTATGTAAAGGAAATTGTCGTAGGAATGCCCGTCCACATTACCATATGTATATTACGTATTTTGTTATCATTGTTGTGTCCTTTATGTCAGAGGATATAAGAGGTTTTTACTATTAACATATGAAATGGTTAAACTCGTCGACACACTTTTACTATATTTTAATTAATCGTCATGTAATGTAATATTTTTAACTGATAGAATGTTGTTAATTGACAGAGTTGTTTTAATTGACAAAATGTAAAATCAACACAGTTCAGTCGAGCTCAAAACCTCCAAGTTGATTAAATAAAGTTTGATTTGAAAATAGAAAAATTATAGATATTCATGTGTATGCATATTAGGTTTTCTTTATTGTGATTATAATAAAAAAAACTTTGCTCATGACATGACATGTGCAGGGAGTGGATTTTATTGTTTTATTGTGTAAGGATTTTTCACTAAATCAGTGAAATCAGACGTTTCGGGATACACTTATTAACATTTATGGTCTTCAGATTTCATTTAACATTGTGCAGCTAAAAAGTGTACATTTCTGCTACGTATTTTACTGTTTCGGTACATAGTATTACGTTTGCTTGCTACTTACCAATACTTCAATTTCGAACCGTTCATTTTGAAGTGTGCAGTTTTGTTGAATATTTTGTAGTTTGTTACGTTTTATGGCACTTACCACTAGTTCAATTTGACTCTTTAGAAGATAAATTTTATATATAAATTTTGGACTTTGGGTTTACGTGAATAAGTGTATTATTTTGTGTATGTACAATCTGTGTGTGTCCCGGCACCCGAAATCAGCTTCGCTGCCTGGGTAGCCATTGTATTGTCCTGCTGCAATTGAATTAAAATAAAAAATAAAAATAAAAAATAAATTTTGTATAGCATTTACCACTAGTTTATAGAGACAAATTTCGTGAACCTAAAAAGTGTGCATTTTTACTAAATGTCTTACAGTTTTGTCACGTAGTAATGTGTTTGCTTGCCTCTTACGATCATGTCATTTTGCAATGACAGAGAAAATTAAACAACATATTGAAAATTTAACGTTTCCACGGTACAGAAAACATACAAAAGGGCCTCTACTAGACCAGACCAGGCGCCAAGGGGCTCGGTCAGTATTGAAGAAGAGACGGACACTGCGACTGATTGATTGCTTGATCGATTCATGGATTAATCGATCATCGATCGATGATTAAGCCAACAATCATTGATCAATGATTAGTCGATAAATCGATAAAAATCTATCTTTGTGCCTCAGTGATTAATAAGTAGGAAAGATATATATTGATCCGTACATGTCGTTGGTGACCACTAGCTGCCCGGCAGGTCCGACCGCCACGGCGTACGGCAGGCCGCCGGTCGGGACCGTGCGGACGTGCTCCCCGCGGGCGGTGAACACCTGCACCCGTCGGTTCTCCTTGTCCGCCACGAGAACGCGCCCCTCGCTGTCCGCGCACAGACCCTGCGGCCGGTTCAGCAGGCCGTCCGCCGACCCCACGCCGCCGAACCTTTTAAATAGAGATACCATACTTTAACCAACCACCATTTCCTGATTTTAGCATGAAAGTTCATCTGAGTTGGTGCAAGTCATTAAGAAATAAAGACATTAGAGACGGGGGGGGGGGGGGCAACACAAGTTACTAGCATCTGGTACGTATGACCCGCTACTACAATCACGTGTCTCTGACGTCACGTCCCAAGAGTAGACAGGTCCATTCCGTGAACAAACAAACACACAAGGGATGGCAGATCAGCACCCATGCAGGCTGCGTAATCAAGCTGAAGGGACTCCAGGAAGAGTAGTGTATGCAATGTATGTATACTAATGAAGATTCCTTAATAAACAAACAAACAAACAAACAAACAAAGAAACAATGGATGGCAGATCAGCACCATGCACGGCTGGATAATCAAGCTGAAAGGACTCCAGGAAGAGTAATGTATGCATTGTATGTACACTAATGGAGATTCCTTGATAAATAAACAAACAAACAAACAAACAAACACACAAACCTGCCCACGAGCCAGCCGGCGCGGGTGAAGATGAAGATGGTGTGGCTGAAGACGGAGGAGACGAAGACTCGGCCCCAGGACTCCTCCACGGCGACCCTCAGCGGCGCCTGCATCTCACGCAGACCGAACTGTCGCAGCTGTATGTCAAACCAAATGCTTTCGTAACCAGAAAGTAGCCTCTACCAGCTGGAAAAATAGTAGAAATTGGCCAAAATAAAGGTAATAGTATACCAGGGGAGTTAGCCGCCCAGAGAGGGACAATATGCGGCCCCCGGCTAAGTCCCTTGGTATACTATTCCCTTTATTTTGGCCAATTTCTACTTTTTTCAGCGATCCGCGGTGCCTGGTAGAGGCTAACTGGAAAGGTAACATCTGCAAAGGGAATGCATCACGTTTGCCTTCACATAGGGATGGTCCAGCTCAACAAACTACTGCTCTGTTTATTCTTACTCAAACACATTCATATACATATCTATGCTGACCAGCCCCTCCAACTCTGTCCTGCAACTTGCTACATAATGTAACCCAATACCACAGGGTGTCTGCTACAGCACCAGTTACCGTGGTGACATATACGTCTGGTCCAGGTCATTGACCTTATGTCTTTAGAGAAGAAGAAGAAACAGAGCAAAAAAAACAGTATGTTTCATTTCTGCGAAGGTTAACATAAAAAGATAACTTCCGCACGAGAAGAGGAAGAAGAGGAAGAAGAAGAAAAAAACAGAGCAAAAACAATATTTTTCCCTTCTGCGAAGGTTAACATAAAAAGATAACATCAACAGGAGAAGAGGAAGAAGAGGAAGAAGAAGAAACAGAGCGAAAACAATATGTTTCCCTCTGCGAAGGTTAACATAAAAATATAACTTCAACACGAGAAGATAATGAAGAGGAGGAATAAGAAGAAACAGAGCAAAAACAATGTTTCCCTTCTGCGAAGGTCAACATTAAAAAAAATATCTTCCGGACCAGACAAAGAAAAAGAGGAAGACGAAGAAGAAACAGAGCAAAAACAATATGTTTCCCTTTTACGAAGGTTAATATAAAAATAAAATAAAAAACTTCCACACCAGCGAGCCGTCCGGCCGGTAGGTGACCACCGCGGAGACCCCGTCGCCGGTGACCAGGACGGTGCCGGTGCGCCGGTCCACGGCGATGCCGCGGTAGTTGAGGAACAACCCGTAGCCCACGCCCCAGCCGCTGAGCGCCCGCCCGACTCCGCTGTACCGCACGACCCGGCTACGGGCTCGGACGTTCCCCACCACCCACACGTGCCCTGACGCGTCCACCGCCAGGTCTTCCGGCGTCAGCACCCCGGCGAGTGGGGTGTCCGGGACGGTGCGGAACTCGCGGAGGGGAGCCCCGCGCATGCTGTACACCTTCACCCGCCTGGATAGCACCTGCGACAGGAACAGCTCCTGCCCGGAGGATACACTCGCGCCGCGAGCCGCCAGGGGGCGTCCCAAGAGCGACCGCTCCGGGAGGGCGAACACGACCGTCTCGTTAGAGACACCGTCATCTCCAGCGGCTGCAAAAAGCATAAAGGAGAAGAAACTAGAAAGGTAACATTTGCAAAGCGAATGCATCATGTTTACCTTCACATAAGGATGGTCCAGATCAACAAACCACTGCTCTATTTATTCTCACTCAAACACATTCATATATATGTATATATATATGTGTATATATATGGTGACTAACTTCTCCAATTCTGTCCTGGAAAATGCTACATAATGTAATCCAACACAACAGGGTGTCTGCTACAGCACCAGATACCTTGGTGACAGCCGTCTAGTCCAGGTCATTGACCTTAGGTGTTTGGAGAAGAAGAAGAAAAAACAGAGCAAAAACAAGATGTTTTGCTTCTGCAAAGGTAAACGTAGCCATGACTTCAACCGATCTGTTACCTTAACAATGCTACGCACCAAGCATAAACAAAACACTACCGTTATCCTTCAACTCAATTATATTTACCATCAGTGGTCTTGTAGGTGGTTGCGACGGTCGACGCCACTTTTGTAGCTTGCAGATCGCCTGAAGTCCGTCCTCCGGATTCAGTAGTAGCAGGTTTGGTAGATTCCGGTTTTTCGGTACTCCATCCTCCGGATTCGGTTCCTTCCGGTTCTGTAGCTTCCGGTGTGCCACCGGAGCCATTACCGGTCGGATCTGTACCTTCCGGTTTCCATGTACCCCCGCCTCCGGATTCGGTCCCATCCGGATATGTAGCTTCCGGTGTGTCGGGATTCCCGACTCCGGATTCGTTCCAAGGCGGATGTGTAGATTCCGGCTTGCCTGTTGTTCCGGATACAGTCCAAGTCTGTACTGTTGCCGCCTTGCCCGTGCCCTCTACTCCGGAGTTGGGAGTAAGTCGGGCCTACAGAACAACAACCCGCAACAGTGGAGTTAGATTTGATTCATTATAGCACCAGAAAAAAATCTAATATCTCCACGGTAACCAGAAAAACCTGTTACACCCTACCTTAACTGTAAGTGTTGCTTAAAAGCTATCTAGTGAGGATATATACAAATTTATTTATTTATTCACATAGATTTAATGAGTATTGGGCAGGAAGCACAGTTGCTGATGTGACGTCTTCTACTCAAAAACACAAATATAAAAACAAGAGTAAAACATAATGATAAAATACATACATAATTACAAAGTGGGTAAAGGAGAATGAGTACAAACAAGACGAGTTGGTGATCTATCAACTACGAGAATCTACCTGTACAGTAAATAAAGGTTTGAACTACTTTTAGTATGTCGAAGATATTACAGTTTTGTAAATGTGAGAGTGACGTGGACCCTCGTCACTCTCACAGTGATATATACAAATATTGTGCTTGGTGGCAACGAGTTCCACTCTCTATAGTAGAGCCTTAACAGTTCCACTCTAGTATAGGTCCACAATAGTATAGCTTTTAGAGTTACATTCTTTGCAAGGAACTGGTTTCATTTCATACCATTGCATTAGTCTCTACCAGATTAACTGCGCGGGCTATGATAGGGAGATATTTGCTATAGGGGAGTCTGGCCGCCTTGAGGTTGACTGGCCGCGCTATTTAGGAGGGGGGAAACTAACCCTCCCGCGGACCGACTCTACTGGCCAGCTATTCCCTTCTTTTGCCGAATTCTACGATCTGTACCCCCGTAGGAAGGCCTGGTGGAGGCTACGATCCGTACCCCCGTAGGAAGGCCTGGTGGAGGCTACGATCCGTACCCCCGTAGGAAGGCCTGGTGGAGGCTACGATCCGTACCCCCGTAGGAAGGCCTGGTGGAGGCTACGATCCATACCCCCGTAGGAAGGCCTGGTGGAGGCTACGATCCGTACCCCCGTAGGAAGGCCTGGTGGAGGCTACGATCCGTACCCCCGTAGGAAGGCCTGGTGGAGGCTACGATCCGTACCCCCGTAGGAAGGCCTGGTGGAGGCTACGATCCGTACCCCCGTAGGAAGGCCTGGTGGAGGCTACGATCCATACCCCCGTAGGAAGGCCTGGTGGAGGCTACATTCTCTGTAAGGAACTGGTTTTATTTCATACCATTGCATGCTGGGTGCTGAGGTGCATCCAGATGACGATGGCTGCTATCAGCGTCGCCATGGCAACGGACGTGACGACAAGGCAGACAAGCCGAGGGCATGACGTCACACGGCGGAACAGCCGACCAATCACGGTGGTCTTGTTTGCCGGGATGCCTGTGACATCACACGAGTTTTAGATTGGATATTTCCATGGCGACGTGGAAACAAAAATCAACTCAACGATAACTGACAAGAAATTCAATTTCTGTATCTATATCTGTATCTGTATAGCCAGTATAACCACCCTTTGGCGTAACACACCAGCTTTCTATGTTTTTAATAAAGCAAAAAAATTGAAAACTGAAGGAAACGAACGAAAAATACGCTCAAGTTACACAACTTATATCAATGCCACTACCTACATCAAATAAAAAAGCTTCAAATACAAAACGAAACAAGTAGTAAATCCAAATAAATACCAACTGTTTTGAGCTTAAGTGCAGATTCGTCACAAAATGGAAGCTGACACTAAACAAAATCTCTGTTTGCGTGACGTGGGAAATTTTATAAACTACATGTATAAGAGCACTAACCTGCAGCCGAGCCCGGGTCCAGCCCGTCAATGTTAGCCGGTCCTCTGGCATGCCCGACGTCTACCCCGTCACCGGCGGTGGTCTCAGCGCCCGGCGGAGTGTCGTGCGGCCCAGCACCGCCGCCGGGACGTTCAGCGTGCGGTGATTCCGGCACGGGCGTCGCTTCTAGATCTACCCCGCCAACGTCTGGTGGTTCTTGCGTCTCGGCACCAGCCGGACTTGTCGATTCCGACGATCCGGCTACGAGCATGTATTCTTCGACACCGCCGTCTTCGCGGTGAAACGCCGGCGGTGCTCCCTGCGTGTTATCGCCCGCCGGATGGGACTTGGACGACCCGGGAACCCGCATCCTTCCAGCCCGGCCGTCTGCAGCTGTATCCAACGGCTTCGCACCTGACGCGTCTACAACGGCGATTATTTCTCTAGCATATGTCAGAGTGTCTTCCGACAGTTCCTCACCCCCGCATCTTAAGACGCCCACGTCCTCCCCGACGTCTTGTCTAAAATGCGTGGGAGGTACGGTACCAGCCTCAGCAGCATCTTCCTTCCTCTCCATCTCTTGAAGTTGGTCTTCTGGTGGCCTGTGGTGTAGATGTGGTCGGCGTTTCTGGACAGGACGACCTGATGTTGCAAAGTTGTTTCAGGAACTGCTGTTGCAATTTTTGTGTCAAGAACTGCTGTTGCGAAATTTGTGTTAGGAACTGTTGTTGCAAACTATGTCTCAGTACTGTTGCTATGAGAAACGTTTCCCGGTAATTTTCCTGTGCAAAATGTAATTGTCTGAAGGATTGGATTGAAAGTTCACATGCAGAGACATGCGTTTTCAATATACACGAGAAAAAAGTTTAATTTACTGTAATTGAAGTTTATCGGAAATGGTTGTGCAATTTTCAATCGACGACTCATGAATTATAATATTTGGAACCTGTCGTTTTCAAATTACCCGTGGCACCAGAGGGTAATAAATATGCATTGAAGAAATGTGGCCTTTTTCTTGCTACAACACTCGTCAAAACTAAAAATTTTGCTGTTGTATTTTTCTGTTGTGTCTATG
The DNA here is from genome assembly GCA_013266295.2 of Branchiostoma floridae x Branchiostoma japonicum. Taxonomy (NCBI): domain Eukaryota; kingdom Metazoa; phylum Chordata; class Leptocardii; order Amphioxiformes; family Branchiostomatidae; genus Branchiostoma; species Branchiostoma floridae x Branchiostoma japonicum. The sequence continues at coordinate 489,508 of CM023831.1, read as the reverse complement.
TAATAATGTGATTACTTTTTACTTTTCATCCTCAGAATTCCAAGTCATCATCATTGATATTACTGTTGCTGTGACTATTATCATTATTATTACTAGTACATGTATCATAACCATCACTACTCTTTGCAACTGAGTTCCCTATTTTGCTAGTGGTATCGTCCGGGAGGAGGTCACCATCATCATCAACATGGCGGCCGAGGTCAGGCAAAGTTCAGGTGCCGCCAGCTGAACAAGTGTCAACAACAAACCGACTTTACCGCAAACTTTTATAATTCCGTGTACAACATGCCGTTCAAGCCTCTCTCCAAGCACTGGCTGGAGGCTGCTACTGTGATCATAGCGGCGGGCTCGAGAAAAGGGTCGCTACCAGGCCCGGCGGCTGGTCGGGCGGGGTCGGTCCCAGGTCCACCCGGCCCCGCCCCCGTCCAGTTCGACTACCGGGTCCTGATGCTGAAGCGCAGCGGGAAGAGCGGCTTCATGCCCAACGCCAAGGTGATACGTTGTCACAATTATGGGGGCCCGCATGCCCTTTTCCGTAGAGCGTAATCGGCCGTTTTAATTCTACGTAGAGCGTAGACGGACCGCTCTAATTCAACGTTTTACTTCACGTAATGCGTTGTAGCTACCCGGAATTTATCGTCAAGCGTAATGGGGAAGGCTTCTTGAATTCAGCGTAATACGTAGCCGGCTTTCAGAATTAAGCGTAGAGCGTTGTCGCCCCCCCCCCATGCTGGCCCTCAATTATTATATTGTAGTAGTATACCATGTTTACAGTGATTTTAGCTATGTTACGTTCTGTGTGATTTTAGATCCGTAGCTGTTTTAATAGTCAATTTCTATTTTAATGCGCTCTACGTATTTACAAACAAGCGTGTCATCTGGCTGCAATATGCTTTGTGTGTAATAAACCAATTCAAAGGTGTTCCCGGGCGGAGTCGTGGACGCTTCAGACTTCTCCAAGGAGTGGCTGGACGTCTTCAAGGCGGCGGGATTTGAGACGGACTTTGAGAAACTCTCGCGGGTCGAAGTCCACGAAGGCCGTTCTCCGATGTTTACGTCGCAAAGAGACTCCCCGATCCCGAACGAGGTGGGTTTTTTTAAAATTATTATGACAGAAATAAACAAATACAGATAAGATGATGCACCCAAGTTACATGAAACTTATATTAGCGCCGTAATCAAGCAAGAAAAAGTTTCTCTTCGTTATTGTTACTACATGTTACATATACAGTACTTTTATTTGTATGTGTGAAGAGAGGGTCTTAGGAGTAGCTGTGTTTGACTTGTGGCCACTTCATGATGGTTGACTCTCTAGGTTTCGACCCTTGCTGACTTGTACAGGTCGGCTACAGAATCTGCGCCATTCGGGAGACTTTCGAGGAGTCTGGTGTCCTGCTGGTGCGGCCCTGGAGGGCCAGCGGGCCGGCGGGGTGGCCCCTTCCGTCAGCTGAGCTGGCCCGCTGGAGACAACGGGTGGACGGGGACGCACGGGAGTTTCTACAGCTCTGCAATGAATGCAGGTAAAACTATGTTACTTTTAGTAACACTTTACGGTCAGCATAAAATCATAATGTAGAAATAAGTAGTAAAGAGACAAGTTATTTGACTCTTGAATCTGCCTCATCTTTCCTTTCACACAGAATTTTTTTTAAAAGATGCATAAAAACAAACAAATACATATATATATATATATATATATATATATATATATATATTATACACATATATATATATATATATATATATACATCATGAAAAGTTGCTTGGATATTTTGGACGACTCCTACCCCTACTGTAGAATATATTTTCCAGCCCAGAGTGCACGGAAATGAACATCGTTAAAATGGATGTTCACCTCATATTCTGTTGTTATACAGTCAAACATGTACAGATGACTACCCCTGTATAAGGACCAGCTGTGCATTGTGACCATTTTCTTCAAGTCCATTGGGTGGCCCAGCTTGGACTCTACCGCCTCTTGTTGAGCGAAGCCTTTTGAGGATAACTTTAGAAGATGACGTGTGATGTAACCTCCCTTTATGACAGGTGTGTCCCGGATGTCTGGTCCCTGTACGAATGGTCCAACTGGCTGACCCCTGTCATACCGGCCATGCCCAACAGGAGGCGCTACGACACCGCGTTCTTCATCTGCTGTCTGGACCACATTCCTCCCGCCACAAGGGACGACCGGGAGATCGTCAAGGCACAGGTGAGTCGTTAGGTGTGGTCACCTGTCGTACAGTTTCCAGGTAGGCCAAATCCTCGGCTCCAGGGGCCAGCATGCCCTCAAAGAAATTTTACCATCTTTAAATCTGCATTTGAAACATCGACATTGTGAACAAAACTTACCTCATAATTACGTGACTGCGATCACGTATACGAAGCAAAAATTCACTTGACAACTTTCAAGTTGAATCATCCAACATGGCGGACAGTATTTACGTCATGGTCACGTGAGTGCAAATACCTATATCTATTTATAACCTGGCTGCAGACGTATTACTGAACGAAATGTGCGACTCTCACCTTTGCTCCCTACTGCAGTGGCTCACACCTGCCGAAGTTCTGCACGACTTCCGACAAGAAAAACACGTCATTCCACCCCCGCAAGTGTATGAACTCTCCCGCCTGTGCCAGGTGCCGAGTCTGACGGACCTGAACCACTTTAGCAGGGAGAGGGGTGCGAAGGGTTGCGAGAGATGGCTGCCTGTGGTTTTTACTTGTGAAGATGGCCAAGTGTCCGCTCTGCCAGGTATGCTTTTTTTTTTGTTTTTTTTTTTGTTCGTGGAGTTAACTATTTAAAAGCATAAAAAAAGCATAACACACCGATACAAGCTGCGTTCTTATCATTAGCGTCTCGCTCACAATACGCTAAGCATATATTATATCATGTTATATTCTATTATATAACAATGGATCTCATTCGATCAAACAAACCGAGCCTGAGCCCAACCCTAACCCATTCAGGCATAAAACTAAATAGACACGGTTATAGAGAGGATAACCATACCGTTTCCTAGGAGATGACCTGTACCCGGCCCATGCTGACCCGGAAGTGTACCAGGGCAGTCCCATCAGCAGCACCGTTGCACAACTCCGGCAGTCCGCGAACAGAGTCAACAGGAACGAGATCCTGGCGCAGCCGGGGTCCGCCTTTCCGCGATCAGAGAACCGCTGTAACGTCCCGCCCAGGTTCGGCCACCTCGCGCCCAGACAGGACGTCTTCCAGTTCGTGGAACGGATTCAGAGTAAACTGTAGCCTCTACCAGACTCCCGTAGCCTCTGCCATGCTCCTGTAGCCTCTACCAGGCTCCTCAGGCTACTGGAAAAATACATGATGTAGAAATTTGTTATTAAAGTCTATTGAGATAAATCTTGGTACAGAAGATGATAGATTTGTGTATAGTAAATAATAAATTAAGTACATCAAAATATTCCGGATATAGTTATTTGGGCAATAGTAGAGTACATGTATATGCATTTGCCTAATGTTCACCTATCCTGGTTCTAACCTGTATAGCCGGTATAACCGCCCTTCAGCGTAGCATACCAGCTTCAGCAGAAAATAAATGTGAACCTGTGATATGATTTCTACCTGCCCTTGCGATAGGTGTGCTTCATGCAATCATCCGGCCGCCGAAGCGAAACGTGCGCTGTAGTGACGTGAACCTATGATATAACTCCCCCGCCCGTGTGCGCTGTAGTGACGTGAACCGGTGATATGATCTCAACCTGCCGGTGCGATAGGCCCGCTCCAATCATCCGGCCGCCGGAGCGAAACCACCTTCATCAACACCTTATCAGCGGGGAGGGCGTCAGAGCGCACGCAGGGCGGGGGGACGGCGATGTGTTTCTCGGCCGCGTTTCGTACTCTCCAAGCAGAGGTTCAGGCTTCGGCTTATTTTTGACGTGTTTTAGGCGTTTTTATCGGGCTTTCTTACTGGAATCTTTTTTTTACGCCTGCCTGGCCAATTTGACATTGTCTTTGCAGCTACCAAAAGATCTGCTTGGAGATTAGGTGTTTCGGAGGCTGGTGAAGGGTTACACTCGAGGCCAGCGTAGCCTCCACCCGGCCTTCCTAACGGGTTATGGTTATGGGCAGGAGAATTCAGCAAAAATAGGGCCAGGGGAGTGAATCTCCAAGCAGATCCTACGGTGGCAAGGCGGTGGCTAATAGCCATCCCTCTGGCCAATGGATACTGCCTTGCCACTGTAGGATCTGCTTGAAGATTAGGGGGGTGAGCCCGCGGTATACGTATAAGGGTAACAAGTGAACTGCATCGTGGCCCACCTCTTTCTGTCTGTCTTTCTTCCCCTCTTTTTCTAATTTCTGTCTTTTCTGCTTTCTTTCTTTCTTTCTCTTTCTTTCCTTTTCCCTCTTTCTTTTCTTTGCCACTGAAAAAAAAACAGAATTCTGTCTTGCAGTATTTCTCAGTTTCAATCATCATCCCTCCTCATACTTCATCAATTCCTTCTCATTCCAACAACACGATTTTACAAACGAAGTGCTCCTTCCTGCATGATCTTCGTGGCCAATTAATTATAAGAGTACCGCCTTTCCTCTTAATTACGATTTTGCCACCGAGAGATCTGCTAGGAGATTCACATAACCGTGGATCAGATTAGCGCGGATTACTGGTGACGTGAGCCGTATAATCGGGCAGGACTAGCGGGAGTCGCAGGCGGCAGTCTCCTGGCTGGAGACGTCGTTACGTTTACGTCCGCTCGGCGGTCTCCGGACGGCTTTCCGACGGACAGACGGGTTTACGCGCGCGTGTGGGGGGAGAGTTTTAATTCGTCAGACTTGTCCGAGCTGTAAAACTGGAGTCTCTGGGAGAGTGTTGGTTCGTGTGGAGGGTCGGAACGCCTTCTGACTACCGAGCTTCCCTGGGTGCTAGCTGTTGAGTAACTTCTGTTCTGTACCTCCCGTATATATAAATATCAATAGAGATACACACACACACACGCACACACGCACGCACGCACGCACGCACACACACACACACACACACACACACACACACACACACACACACACGTACGTACGCACACACACACACACATGCACACACCGTTTTTGTGTGCGTGTGTAACCAGTATTAACTAGCCCTGGGCACAGCCTGGCACCCAGGCTACCCCCTAGGCCCTGTATGTTTGTGTGTGCGTGTGTATGCAGCCTTGTCAGCAGCCTGGCACCCAGGCTACCCCCTGTATGTTTATGTGCGTGTGTAACCAGTCCTGTCAGCAGACTGGCACCCAGGCTACCCCCTGTATGTTTGTGTGCGTGTGTAACCAGTATTAACCGTTTCGTCAGGTTCAGTTGATGAATGTTGCGCGCAGTAAAACCCTCCCCGCGTGGACACAGCCTGACCCGAGCCCGCCGTAAAACTCGGCGCGGGGCACGCACCGATGGTTCCGCCGTGCCCGCCGCGCACTGATTCATTCCCCGATAAATATTTGATGTGCAAAGTCTGCGGGGCTGTTGACTGGCCAAACGTTCGCCATTAAGTTTATGGTTTTCTAATCATAGCGCTGGCTGTCGGCTGCGCGGCGCGCGAACGGCGGATCGATGGGCGCGGGAGATAGCCGTTAATGGGCGTCGATGGGAACCCGGGAAATGAGATTGCCTCGTTCCGCGTCTTTCCGTCTAATCCGCGGCAGCGGCGCCAAATCCCCCCTGATACGGCCCGCCGGGGGGGGGGGGGGGGATTTCTGGATGACAGTCAGGCACTTTGGTTCGGTCCGCTAGGGGGGTTATGTTCAGCGCTAGCGGGTCCGCATTTGAAATACGGCCCGAGGGAGGTAGCATTCTTACAATTTTGCCATAGATAGAGAATGATAGAGGGGGTATAGGCTGGTAGAGTAGCAGGGAGGGGGGCTGGGAGGATAGTAGGGGGTGGAGGGGGGGTGTGACTGGACCTTGTGACGGAAAGAGGGGGTAGGAGTGTGGCCTGGAACTAAGTGGAAGGGGGTGGAGGTTCTGACGTCCCGTACATTCCTCCAGTGTCCCAGCCTCCGGTGTCACCTAGCGACCCGTCTATTATCCCGCATACCCCCGGGAGCCGTGGGGGGGGGGGGGGTAGGAAGCGGTCCGGAGGGGGGGTAGAGGTCCGGACGTCCCGTACATTCCTCCATTGTCACCCCGCGACCCTTCCATCCTACACACCCCCGGGAACGCAGGATTGCGTGCTCGCAGGCTGCCGGCACTGACAGGCGGACGTGCCGAATCGGCGACAATGATCCGCTCGCTCTTTTGGCGCGAAGGTGCGGGTTTCCGGCGGGGGCGCGCGCGGTAACCCCAACAGCCGTGTCGGCACGACTTGCGGCATTGAGCGGCGGGCCTCCGTGACGGGAAGCGTGCTTGATTTATTTGTTCTTGCGCTATTGTCGGGCGCTGATAAGGCGGAAGACAAACAATAGCGCCGGTCGGCGGGAGGACGGCGGTTTTCCGATAGGCGAGCTGGGCCGGGCAGGCACGCTGGGTAAATAATCGCCACGAGATGGCGTTATCGGGTAGCCTCGACCAGGCACCGCGGATGTAGTCTTTCCAGCCGCCTACGGAGCCTGGTAGGCTACGGGCCGGCACGCTGGGTAAATTTTGTCCACGAGATGTCGATATCGGCTCCTAGCCTCTACCAGGCAACGTGGACCGCTGGAAAAATAGCCTCTACCAGGCACCGCGGACCGCTGGAAAATAGCCTGTACCAGGCACCGCGGAGCGCTGGAAAAATAGTAGAAATTGGCTAAAATAAAGGGAACTCGAGGCCAGGAATACCAGGAATCGACATAAGTCAGTAAGTAAAGGGAATAGTATGCCAGGGGATTTAGCCAGCCAGAGAGGGTACATTTTGCGATTCGGGTGCGGCAAAATGTACTCTCCAGCGGATCAACTCCCCTGGTATGTTATCTCTGGGTCTCTATTTAGCCACTTACTACTCTTTCCAGCCGCCTCCCGAAGCCTGGTAGAGGCTATGCAGAGCCTGCACGCTAGCTAAATAATCGCCACGATATATCGTTATCGGCTCCGTAAAGCGGGAGGGGGAAAATGGCCAGGTTATTTCTGCGTGTTCAGATAAGCGACGCGCGCGAAAAGGGATCCTTCCTTTTGATACTGTGTGTGAAACTTCTTTAATATAGCTTCTTCGCAGCAACAACAAACTGTATTAAAATTGGCCGAAATAGAGTTACTAATTTGTCAGCCGCACAGATACGCATCGTTGTTCCAATCTCTGTTAAAGTCTATTTATTTTTTGGCAAACACCTCTGGTAAGTCGTTCACCCCATTTCCAGCACTTTGACCTCCGCCACCCCGTTCTATCACCATCCTCGATAATACTCGTAGGATGGGGGCCACCATCCATCGATAGATATCGTGGTAGCGGAATACTCCTATACTATGGCGTATACCATCCTCGATAGTATATCGAGTCTGAGCGATGGTGCCATACTCTGGGTGGTGACGGGTCACCGTCCCATGATGCTGGAGTGACATTATGAAAGGTCAGGTCATCAGATTTCCAATATGGCGGCTTTCCGTGAAAATCTGCTGAACAGCGGCAGTCGACTCGTAAAGTTTCTAGAGAACAGCAACTTTTGAGGTTATTTGTGGCGCCCTAACTGACTTTCTTATAACGGCTAAGGGAAAATTAGTCGGTGAGTGAATGACTCAAGTACTGTGGCGATCAGAGCCTACCGTTGAGCCGACTTTGACATAGGAAACTCGCGAAAAAATATATACTTTAAACAAGTTTAACGTTAACATTCCTGGACGACAAAAACATACCTAATAATTTCATATAAGCAGGACCGCTGCTTGGCCGACAGAGTCGCCTATTAAAGAATGGACTCATGGACTAGCCTACGTGCTTAGCGACTCTGTGGCCTCAGAACCTAAGCAGACCTGTGCGAAGCCTGACGGGAACCCAGGAATGAGCCAAGATGGCGGCGCCCAGTGGTGACGCGCCGGATTGAGTAAAAGAATACTCCATACAATGAGTCGTATATACGTAGTACGGTCACGATATGTCAAAATGAGATGGAGACAGCAGTGAGGAGGAGCCAGTCCAGGTTGGCAGGTTCCATACCTTATACCTGGACCTCAACTCGGGATTAAAAACCTTGTGAATTGGTCCCCCGAAGGACAACCTGAAAATTTGTTGAATAATTTGAGAGCAGCTAAAATCCCAAACGACTTTTTACGTTGTGATGTCGATATCATGTGTGTGTCTGTGTGTGTGTATGTGTGTCACAGTATGTATGTGTGTGTGTGTGTGTGCTGAATAGATTATTAGGTGAGTGTCATGGAAATGTCATCATGGCGAAAAATGTCCAGACTACGCATGATGTACAAAATGACTAATAAACTGGTGGATGTACTAAGTAACTAATACCAGCTCGGAAAAGAACAAGAAATAGTCATACCTTCAAGTACCAGAGCTATCAACCAAGGATTGAGGTGTTCAAAAACTCATTTTTTCCTAGAACTATCATAGAGTGGAACTCGCTGCCACCAAGTACAGTACTAGTAGGGGCATCGTCACTAGATAGTTTTAAACAAATTGATTGTCTAGAGTTAGACGTTCAAAGGTTAGGTGTGACAGGTCGTTTGGTGTAATTTAGCCAGCTGCCGCCGCGCCGCGTGCCTGCGAAGCTGGTGTGTTGCAGCGAAGGGTGGTTATACCGGCTATACAGATACAGCTTAATAATAGATATGAGACTGGTGTGATGAGGTGTGTGAATGCAAAAGTTTGTCTTCACTGATTGCCCTTCCTACAATCAAGTTAGGACTGTGTATATAACCTCCATTCATATACATACTAGCTACCATAAGGTAACATTATATAATCCACTACCTTGACTCTGCTCACAAGATATGCTGGATCATGCAGAAATGTACACCTCAGGTGGTTGTTGCAGCAGTTTATGCTCTACAGGTCATGGATAAAGCAGAAGTACATTATAATACTAAAACTATACTGACTAATAAGTGATGTAAACTATTTTAAACATACTTTACAACTAGACAAAAGCAGGACATTTCACTCCCCATCCCTCCCCCAGTTAAAATTATTATGTTAACTGAAATAACTGAACTTCACTCATTCTTTTTTTTAAATTCAACTCCCCCCAAAAGAAAATAACCCTCCCCCCACCCTCTAGAGAATTACATTTAGTGAGAGAAAACAAAACATTTCATCTCCACTTACAGTGGTGGAGTGAAATAATAACCAATCGGATGAAGCTTGGAAACGTGATGTGAAGACTAGCTGACTGCTGCCTACCTGTGTCAGGGACCCCGCAGCAGTATAATCAAAGACAACTACAAACTACTGCTGGAGTGGAGTACATCGCAGGATTACTTATACATCCTGATTCTTTCTTGGTGAAGGTAGGGCAGAATTTCGGGACATAGGAACATATGGTTTTGTACTGCCACCTTTTTCTCTGACACAACTGTTCCTGATCAGTTTTAGGAAGAAACGTGGAGGCCCAACATTTACAATTTGTTTTGAACATGATTGTTGCTGTAAAGCCAAAACAAGGAGGAAACGAAGCAACTAAATCAATATACTCCCCCCTCCCAATAAAATATCAAACACATAGCACATACATGTATATCATTAATTGGGGATAGTACATATAACATTAGTTGGGGAAGGGCTGGCTGGTAGCGCCTACATGTCAACCAGTTGTAGAGGAGCTCTCAATAGATACTTAAGCCAAAAGGCTACATGTAGGTTCCCATTAGTCATGTAGGCTGTATGTACATGCTGAATCAGATAGCATCAGTACTCTCAAGAAGTCCCCTCCAGATATTCCCAGCATGCACCGTGCTACCATTGATGTACACATGTATGGCAAAGGGTGTTGCAAAAAGGATTTTATGGGGTATGGAGAAAAAAGTACTTGACACGTTCTTTTGGTATCTTTGCAACAGTTGACCGACTTGGCATCAGACATTCATGCCAATGAATTCACACTGAAATGTAGTGTGAGTCTAATGTAAAATGATCAATGTACAAGTCAAGCTACAAAGTGATGACTGTACATTACAATACCAATGATTCCTCTGTTTAGGCTGAAAGGTTGATTCCTCTGAAACCTAACAAGAAGTCTTGTTTTGTAGGTTTTAATTGTATTATCTATGGAGTTATTCGTTTTACTTAACACGTGTCGTGAAAGTCACCTCATGTAAAAGTTTACGATAACTTACACATAACGTTACATAGAAAAGTTTAATTTCTTCACAGCTCAATGTCATTGTACTCATGTAGGAACAGTATGTGGTTTTATCACTCATCTTTAGCAGTTCAGTCTCAGCAGACTAGCACTAGCACTAGATTGATAACAAGTTACCCAGTACATAAACTGTTGACAGTCTCTCCCAAAGTATGGTGAATCAACAGGCAAGACCAATTTCCAGGCAACAGTTTCAGAGCAGATATAACCCCTGTGGAAATCATGTAACAAATGGTCATAGGGTATTTGCAGAGAGGACAAAAGAGACACGGCAGCTACAATAGGTTTGGTAAACAAGGTTATGGTTACAGCATTTTTCGGTACAATATTTCGATATCGCGAAACGATGACCGATTTCCCCAAAACCAACTTTATTGGGTTCGGAAGACTGCCCCGACATGATATATGCATCTTGTTTCCCAAAATATCATAATTTCATCAATTTAAGGGCAAAACAGCATTTTCCGCATAAAATTTGGATATCGCGAAACGATGACCGATTTCCTCCAAACCAACTTTATTGGGTTCGGGAGACTGCCCCGACATGATATATGCATCTTGTTTCCCAAAATATCATAATTTCATCAATTAAGGGCAAAACAGCATTTTCCGCATAAAATTTGGATATCGCGAAACGATGACCGATTTCCTCCAAACCAACTTTATTGGGTTCGGGAGACCGCCCCCGACATCATAAATGCATCTTGTTTCCCAAAATATTATAATTTCATCAATTAAGGGCAAAACAGCATTTTTCTGTACAAAATTTGGATATCGCGAAACGATGACCGATTTCCTCCAAACCAACTTTATTGGGTTCGGGAGACCGCCCCGACATCATAAATGCATCTTGTTTCCCAAAATATCATAATTTCATCTATTAAGGGCAAAACAGCATTTTTCTGTACAAAATTTGGATATCGCGAAACGATGACCGATTTCCTCCAAACCAACTTTATTGGGTTCGGGAGACCGCCCCGACATCATAAATGCATCTTGTTTCCCAAAATATCATAATTTCATCTATTAAGGGCAAAACAGCATTTTTCTGTACAAAATTTGGATATCGCGAAACGATGACCGATTTCCTCCAAACCAACTTTATTGGGTTCGGGAGACCGCCCCGACATCATAAATGCATCTTGTTTCCCAAAATATCATAATTTCATCAATTAAGGGCAAAACAGCATTTTCCGCATAAAATTTGGATATCGCGAAACGATGACCGATTTCCTCCAAACCAACTTTATTGGGTTCGGGAGACCGCCCCGACATCATAAATGCATCTTGTTTCCCAAAATATTATAATTTCATCAATTAAGGGCAAAACAGCATTTTTCTGTACAAAATTTGGATATCGCGAAACGATGACCGATTTCCTCCAAACCAACTTGATTGGGTTCGGGAGACCGCCCCGACATCATAAATGCATCTTGTTTCCCAAAATATCATAATTTCATCAATTAAGGGCAAAACAGCATTTTCCGCATAAAATTTGGATATCGCGAAACGATGACCGATTTCCTCCAAACCAACTTTATTGGGTTCGGGAGACCGCCCCGACATCATAAATGCATCTTGTTTCCCAAAATATCATAATTTCATCAATTAAGGGCAAAACAGCATTTTCCGCATAAAATTTGGATATCGCGAAACGATGACCGATTTCCTCCAAACCAACTTCATTGGGTTCGGGAGACCGCCCCGACATCATAAATGCATCTTGTTTCCCAAAATATCATAATTTCGTCAATTAAGGGCAAAACAGCATTTTTCGGCATAAAATTTGGATATCGCGAAACGATGACCGATTTCCTCCAAACCAACTTGATTGGGTTCGGGAGACCGCCCCGACATCATAAATGCATCTTGTTTCCCAAAATATCATAATTTCATCAATTAAGGGCAAAACAGCATTTTCCGCATAAAATTTGGATATCGCGAAACGATGACCGATTTCCTCCAAACCAACTTTATTGGGTTCGGGAGACCGCCCCGACATCATAAATGCATCTTGTTTCCCAAAATATCATAATTTCATCAATTAAGGGCAAAACAGCATTTTCCGCATAAAATTTGGATATCGCGAAACGATGACCGATTTCCTCCAAACCAACTTCATTGGGTTCGGGAGACCGCCCCGACATCATAAATGCATCTTGTTTCCCAAAATATCATAATTTCGTCAATTAAGGGCAAAACAGCATTTTTCGGCATAAAATTTGGATATCGCGAAACGATGACCGATTTCCTCCAAACCAACTTCATTGGGTTCGGGAGACCGCCCCGACATCATAAATGCATCTTGTTTCCCAAAATATCATAATTTCGTCAATTAAGGGCAAAACAGCATTTTTCGGCATAAAATTTCGATATCGCGAAACGATGACCGATTTCCTCCAAACCAACTTTATTGGGCTTGCAATACTTCACTTACATTATATATGCATCTAGGTAGCATAATTTTGTCAATTCATCCAAAAGAATGTGATACCGGTACACAAGTTGGTTCCTTGACTTCAGATGTGCATCTGGTTTATGGTATGTAATAGCGCAATTGCTTTCCTGAGGCCAAAACAGGTTTTTTGGGTAGAAATGATGACCAATACCCTTGAACCAACTTTATGGTATGCAGAATGATACCCTATATTCATAACATGAGGTCCGCACCTTGTTTGTCCTAGAATTTAGAAACATTACTTGTTCATATCTGAGACAAAAAATACGATTTACCGTAATCGCCAAAACCTTAAATGATAGAAACTCAACAATGAATTGTGGATTCGGCATGGGGATTTCCGTATACGTATCGACTATCAAAGCATCCACAAATTGATTAGTCAGATTTGAAAGAAATCTGTTTAATTCTAAGCGATCTATGAACTCCGCCGTTTTGGCAAGGCGTTGTCCGACAATACCGTATGTTTCTCATAGACGATTGTAGGTCGCGTCTTACAGAAGTGCGCTTTCTTTCATAAAACAAGAAGAATCTGATATATCGGCACGAAACTTGCACAGTACTAGGCTAATATACTGCTCTTGCTGTGTTGTTAATAGATTTGCTCTTCCGTCATCCTTTGTGGACATACAGGACATTCACCTGTCTTCAATTTCAGTCAGGCGCAAATGTAGTCGGTAGCGTTGGTTCCTAGAACACTTTAGAGCCACATAGATCGCGTTCAAAGCAATACAGGTAATCCATATTTTGTAACCGGATAGCCTACAATACCATGTAACTTTAAACAGAGTAAATTGGACCGTGTCCTAAACAATTTCTTTAATTTTGACACAAAAACCCGTTAAAAATTGCCCTAGCGACATGTATCAAAAGTGCAGCGTGTAATAATTGAGAGGAATTCGGGCAATTATTTCAATAAAATTTACTAATAATCACGTCAAACACACTTTTTGTCGTTAGACTTGCCATGACATCACATCTCCATCTTTCAATCTAGTTGTAACACTTTAAAAACAAGTGTAGGTATCCTAGCGAGATACAGTGCAACTGCAGCAAAGGAACATTGCGTCGGCATATACGGCCTCGCTTTGCCAGCGTCCACGACGTTTTGGTTTTTCATATCTCAGCTAGAATACAACGACGTCTTTCAAATTTGGCTGGTTTACTTCTGAGAGCCTGTGCTACATAGTCGTTGTAAGAATTCCCGTGCTGACGTCATGGTTTATCACCGAGTAATTTGTTGCTGAGTAACTGTGGAGAAATATCAATGATGACAGGGTATCATCTAACCAAGGAGGTTCTCCGTCTAACTTCCTTGATCTAACCCGCCTAACGTCGAGATCCTGTTTTCGAAACACTGTGCTTATCAAATAGCTTTGCTGAATACAAGGAAAGTTGATTTCGACAGAATCATTCATGGCAGGCACTATTTCTAATATTTTGTTTGTAATCAAACCTTACTAAGGTCTTATTGCTAATTGAATAACACACACAAACACGAATTAACACACAGACACGCACAAATTAACACACAAAGACATACCAAAAAAACTACCTTCATTTTTCATGTAGGTAATAATAGGTGTCATTCAACTTTGACGATTAATGCATTATGTATGCAATGATACATTTGAACATTTTTATTAAAAAATGCTACTGCACTTGAAAGAAATGACCGTAATACATTTGCACCAGCAGCATATCGTGGTTGAACAAAAGTTATGAGCAAAGTAACTAAAAGACATAATCTCCAAGACATAAACAAAAAAACACCGGTACACTTATTCTGAGACACCATTTTATGTGAAGCCATGTTTCAAATGTATACTTTTCAGATACAAATTTCTGCACAGTGTTAATTTCATGTACGGTATACAGTTACATGTAACTACTGGTATATAAGCAAATGATTGAACACAGTAAATGTAATTTCAACAAAGCTCCAGATTGATATAAGCTAATTTTACTTAGTATTTTGCTCAAGTTGGCACAGAAATTGACACAGGCTTTATCTTTGACATGTCTTGACAAGTCCCATCCTTATCTTTATACATGTACTTCACCTACTGTACATCTTTAGTTACTTCAAGAGTATACAAGATACATTTTGTACTACATGCTGTCATGAAGTTGCTAATATGATCTACAATCCAAGTTCATAAATGTGCAAGGACCATCCTGAAAGCCAATGACTAAATGTCATTTCAAACAACAGTAATATAAGCTTAGTTCACCTTGGACAACTTCATTGTGCTAAAATGGCATAGTGCAACCAATCCCTATGTTGTGTTGTTGTGAAAGCTAAAAAGAGCATCTGGACTTACACAGTCTATAAACAGACTGGAAAACAAATATGAGAAATACCCAGTGCATACCACTCCTTGGAGCAAGAAGCTTATACAACTTGCTTGGAGTAAAAAGACATACTATACGTACTATCATCATCTCTTACTGGGTAGTAGCTCTTCTGTTGCATTTTCAGCATCCTTCCTGTTAACATTATGACCATCCCTCCTGACCATCCTCCTCCTCCTCTTCATCATCAGATTCACTATCTACATGTATCAGATATGCCAAGTCAGTAGATAAGTACAAGTCTGAAGCACTGCCCCTTGTGGGTACATTAGGAAGATCTGGATTTTTTGTCCCTAACAACCTGTGGGCAAAGTGCAGATGGCTTTCTATCGCATCACGCTTTCCTACTAGCATTGCTACAGCCCCCACAGTATAAACAGCACTATATGCTTGCAATGATTCTCCAATTATTTCAAGTTCCCTTATTCCAGTCCTTATAAGCCGGTGCATGTCCTGATAGATCATTCTCAGCTCTTCCTCTGCACTTTTCTTCAGACACAGTGCTTCAATCGCCTGTCTCTGTACCAATCTAGGGACAGCACCCTCCTCCTGAGGATAAATAACATAACAAGACAGTATTAAGTTACTTTATTTTGGCAGTCAGAGATCATTAAAACTCCCAGATGTGCATAACATACAAATTTGTGTATGACAATGACTTACTGATAACAAAAGATGATGATGATGATAGCACTACAAAAGGTTGACTTTCTAACAGGGCTCTCATGTTTTCCCTTCGAGTATAATATATAAGTTATATATTATAACCATATTATCTTGTAATGAGAGTAATCAGTTGTGAATCCAAGCAGACTCCTACATAATTTAAACTTGATGTATGGGTATGAAAATTTTAGACAAACTCACCAACAAATCTAGCTGTGTGTAGCTGTACCAGGCTAGGTTGGCTGGCAGGGCATCCACAAAGTTAATCACTTGTGGGAATACTGAGTCTTGTGGGCACTTGCCAATGCTGTTGTACTTGATCCTCTTGTTGACATTCTTCAGCTGCCAACCCAATTTTGTGGGTATAGCCTGGCCATCTGGAGGAAATATAGATTGATGCCAATTCAAACTCAAATACATATTCATGTATTATGCACATTAGATGGCAGAAATATATATAAACGACACTTTGTATGGCTTTGTATGACTTTGATAACCGTCCATCAAACTAGAATATATTTAGCTCTCGATTATTTGCCTTGAACCTCGTTGCTTTAATCAATCATCAATAAAATGATATCAGGGGAAGAAATGCCTCCTTCCCCCAGTTTGCACCAGTTTCCCATTCCCATAATGCATTGTGCCTGGGGGTAAAATCTCCTAGGTTGCATAGTGCAGGAAGGTATGCTGTTAACATTAAACAACTTGTTTTTCTGTGTGTTTTAAGGTGTTGGGGGCATTTTATGCTCAGCATTAATTGACTGACTATGGGGCAAATCTGACAACAAATAGATAATGAAATCTTTTTGTTCTATCAACATGAAATATGTGGTTTGCAAGGTTACAGTGGTATACTGTCTGTCAATAGAAAAGAGACCTGACTATATTGGTCGAAATAATTCAACAGATTATGTTGTAGTATGTAAATATTAAGGAAGCAATATTCATTCTATCTATCTATATACATGTAGTACTACGTATATTACTGGGCAAAGCCCTTGATGGGGTATCGCGCCCAGGGTACACGGCTAGTGCGGCTGGTGGGGTGGCGTGAAAAAAAAGAAGTGTCTGACCAAACAAAACAAACATTTGGTGCACTGGTGAGTGGCCGTACTATCATATCCCAACTACACTCAGTCAGACAGAGTGGCCATGTACTGGGCCAACCCTGAATTGCAGGTGTTGACTGTACTAGTAGGTTGTTTTAGGTTCTGTCATCAACAAATGTAAAAACACAACAGAAACACATCACAAGGTGCTATGTGGAATTTTTACACCCCTAGGCGCAATGCATCATGGGAATGAGGAACTAGTGAATGCCAGGGGGTGAATGCCTAAACACCTAAACCGACTTCAATCAGGCCTAATATGCAGTGTACGTGCATGGGTTAACCCATTTTACACTATGGATACATTATCTAACAGTATGCAATTAAGAATAGGTTATATCATATTTATGTCAAGCCGCCAGAATGCTTCCTGACGTAAATAATCTATGTAAAATGAGGAAAAGTTAAAAAGCTTATACAGCACAGAAACTTATTAGCACCAGTTCAATCATGTTTCCAGTGGTAGATTAAGCACTAAATACCTGAGGGGGATATTTTGCGGGGTGTATCACTCACTAAAAAGAGCCTTCACTCGAGTATTTATTATGTTTACCTGTTGTTTTTGCTACGTTTCCTCTTCTTCTTCTCAAAACAATGATCTCAATGACCTGAACCAGACTGTCTGTTACCATGGTGACTAGAGTTAGGTTACATCATGTTGCAATTTTATAGTAGGAGGGATTTAGACTCCTGTCTGACCATATATATTATGTGTCTGAGCATACCATATGCGAAGGTAAACATAATATTTATTTTGCTTTGCAAATGTTACCTTTCTAGTTACAAGTTATATCTTGAAAAATACTCGTAAATGCAGGGTGTTTCCCATTCCTAATTGCATGGGTAATGTATCTAGAGCGTTAAAGGTGTTTTAACCTCTGTACACTGCTTTTTATTAGGCTTGGATGCGGTCGGTGGTCGGTGAAACCCCCCTCCCCCACACAAAACAAAATAATTTTTTTTATTCATGTGCTACATGATTCTTCTTGTCCTGAAACTAGATTAAAGTTACCAGTCTTGTGCTGTAATAAGATAAGGGATGTGAAAAATGTTGATATACGTATTTACCTTAGAGATTTTGGCAGCAAAATTGTGGCTTCCTTCCGAATTTCCCCAAATTTTAATATGCCATGCCGCCGCATGTAGTACGGTCAGTACTAGCTTGGTGCGGTCGTGGGGTCACAGGTATAAGGTATGGAACCTGTCAACCTGGACTGGCTCCTCCTCACTGCTGTCTCAATCTCATTTTGACATATCGTGACCGTACTACGACTTATTGTATGGAGTATTCTTTTACTCAATCCGGCGCGTCACATCAACTGGGCGCCGCCATCTTGGTTCGGGGTCATTCCCAGGTTCCCGTCAGGCTTCGCGCAGGTCTGCTTAGCGGTGAGCATTCCCTGAGACGGTGACCCGTCACCACCCAGAGTATGGCACCATCGCTCAGACTCGATATACTATCGAGGATGGTATACGCCATAGTATAGGAGTATTCCGCTACCACGATATCTATCGATGGATGGTGGCCCCCATCCTACGAGTATTATCGAGGATGGTGATAGAACGGGGTGCCTCCGCAAGGTGAAGCTGATTTTGAGGCTAGCTGTACTGACTTTCCTTGTTACAAGTCAACTTGCATGCATAAGACTCAATTGCATAAGACTTTAATAATATATCAATAAAAAAGCGGATAAAAAATCAGCGCAAGTACAAGTACTAGCTAGGCTTCTTTAGCTCGCTGAAAATTTAAAAAAAAACAGTAGAATTCGGCGAAAAGGGCTGAATAATCTGCGATAGGAATTTGCAGCGGTAGCAACGGCCACGACCGACCCTCAACTCTGTATTAAAGCTGCCGAGTTTTCGGTGCTCATGTTAACTTCGCAGCGAATAAAAATAAATCAGCGCAAGTAACAGTAGCAGAAAAAAAAGAAAACACAGTAGAATTCGGCGAAAAGCGCTGAATAATCTGCCAGAGTGAGATTTGTAACGGTGGCAACGACCGCGACCGACCCTCAACTCTATAAGCTGTCGAGTTTTCGGCGCCCACTGGGCTAAAGCTCTACACTGAAGTGTTAACTTTGCAGCGGATAAAAAAAATCAGCGTTAGTACTAGTAGTAGCTAGTCTCCTTTTAAGAAATAAAAGTGGAATTCGGCGAAAAGGGCTAAATAATCTGCGAGATAGAGATTTGCAACGGTGGCAACGACCGCGACTCTAACTGAGTCTAACTTGCCTGTCGGTTTTCGACGCCCGCAGGGCTAAAGCTTTAAAGTACAGCGAATAAACAAAATCAGCGCAAGTACCAGTAGCAGAAAAAAAAAGAAAACACAGTAGAATTCGGCGAAAAGCGCTGAATAATCTGCCAGATATAGATTTGCAACGGTGGCAACGACCGCGACCGACCCTCAACTCTGTAAGCTGCCGGGTTTTCGGCGCTTCGCAGCGGACAAAAAAATCAGCGCAAGTACCAGTAGCAGAAAAAAAAAGAAAACACAGTAGTCTGAGTAGAATTTGGTGAAACGGTCTGAATAATCTGCCAGATAGAGATTTGCAACGGTGGCAACAACCGCGACCCTACACTGCCGAGTTTTCGACGCCTACTGAGCTAAAGCTCTTTAAAGAAAAGAAAAAAAATCAGCACAAGTACCAGTACTAGTAGCTAGTCTCCTTTTAAGAAATAACAGTAGAATTCGGCGAAACGGGGTAAATAATCTGCCAGAGAGAGATTTGCAACGGTGGCAACGACCGGTTTTTCGGCGCCCGCTGGGCTAAGGCGCTAAGCTGCGCAGCGGAGATCCATCAGTCTGCGGGCGACCTTCGGGGGCAGACGGGGGCAGCGGGACCGCGGGGGGACGGAAGCAGCGGCGACGGAGCCGGGCAGACGAGCGCGCAGCCCGCCGCCGAGCCAGCCTGTCACGCCCCATCAACCTCACCGCCTCAGAACAAGCGAACAGCCGCATTAGGCAGTAATAATACAAGATGTTGGTTTTCAGCCCCTTCCGTGCAGCAAATAGCCGCATTACGTATTAGGCATCAACAAAGTAAGGTGTTGGACCTCGTTCGCTCTTCATGAATCAACCTCACTAACCCTTTTTATATCACGGTCCCGTTTTTTTTCTGTCGCTATCCTCACCATAGCGACAAAATAACAGGGCATATAAAAAAGTAACGATCTTTCCCCACCAACCTCTGCTTGGAGAGTAAGGAAACGGTATAGTACCGTACATAGTTATGTATATAGGAAAAGGTCACGATCTTCCCAATCTGGCAATAAACCTCTGATTGATTGTAGACTATTTTTACTCTCCAAGCAGAGGTTGGTGGGGAAAGATCGTTACCTTTTTATATGCCCCGTTTTTTTCTGTCGCTATTGGTGGGGATAGCGACAGAAAAAAACGGGACATATAAAAAGGTAACGATCTTTCCCCACCAACCTCTGCTTGGAGAGTAGACTATTTTATCCCTTCTTATCCACGAACCAAGAAACGAACTTGGTGCGGCCCCGCATGCAGGCAGGCGGCGTAATTTAGCGCGGAGCTGGTGTCGGGGTGACGGGGGCGGCGACACGGCGGCGACTCCACCGGAAAGTCGGCTCAGCCCGCCGCCCGGCTCGGCTAACGTGATTACCGGCCCAAGCCCCGGTAAAACCGCCGATAAGCGCCGCTAAACGGGTTCCACGGGGTCGGGACGCGCCACAATCACGCCCTGAGAGCGCGCAAATTCCCTCATTCTACTCTGTTTCCTACGATATAGCCTCCACCAGGCATTCCTAAGGGATTATGAATACAGTGTAGTAGAATTCTGCAAAAATTCGGTCAATAATTGGTCAGGGGAGTGAGCTGTGGCAAAATGGTGGTCGCGGCAAGATTTCCATTGTCACAGTGGCAAATGAACCCAAGTATCTACTAGACTAGCCTGGTAGTCAGGCCATCATAGGCTGGGGTTGAGGTGTTTTCCTAGAACTATCGTAGAGTGAAACTCGTTTTCACTGACTACAGAAGGGGCATCCTCACTAAATAGCTTGCAGTTAGCTGTGCAAAGGTTAGGTGTAACAGGTCGTTCGGTGTAATATAGCCAGCTGCCGCCGCGCCGCGTGCCTGCGAAGCTGGGGTGTTACGCCAAAGGGCGGTTATACCGGCTATACAGATACAGAAGCTGGTGTGTTACGCCGAAGGGCAGTTATACCAGATACACAGATACAGAAGCTGGTGTGTTACGCAGAAGGGTGGTCGCATGGTACCGGCTATACAGATACAGACAACTGTTACTACAGAATTGTTCCAACCGCGAAATTAAAACGTTCCAAAAACCTCCTTTCAAAGCTAGGCCATAGCAAGTAAATTTTATGGATGACATCCTCCGGAGACTCCAAAATTAATGCGAGAGGGCGAGAAAAAAACAAGGCAGGCCAAAAAAAACAAGATTCCTACATTTTCAGATTTTGAGATCGTAAACCTCGTTGAACAAGAATTTAGGCGGTAAAACATGATATCATACCCAACAGGTTTTCTGTCGCTGTATTCAACAGTATTACCTGTCCTTGCAGATGTGTCTTTATTAAATAGAACCAAAAAAAAGAGCTTGCTGTACCATCTTCAAGGTAGATACTACACTGGGTATTCATTTGTAATGGAACATCCTGGACTGTCAACACTTGCCATCAAACACGAGGAATTGCGCCTCAAGTTTGCTGGATCCCTGGTGGTCTCTGAGTTTAGAGACTGGCTACCAGGCCGAACACAGGGCTCAATCATTGACAGAGTGACTCATAAACCGAACTGTCTGGAAGCCATACTCTACCTATATTGTGCCAACTGTTACAACACCGATTTGTCTCTGAAACAACTTTGAAAAAAGAAGTGACTAAATAAAATTTTCAATTATTGTACAAATGGTTTTGATTCAGTGGCAACATCACATATAAAATGAATAAAATACAACATTGTATCAAAGCAAAAATAAAATAATAAATCAGAGCCTTGTCTTGCAGATGGACGTTCATGACATATTTGCCCTTTTTGGCATGTTGACCACCGTCGCATGGCACAAAATGTCTTGTTTTTTTTTCTAAAATCAGGCGAAAATCAATGCGCGCGAGGATGTCATCCATAAAATTTACTTGCTGTGGCCCTATTTTAAAATCCATGCGGAAATAACTGGCTCTACAGTATGAAGCCAACACTGAGACAGGACAGAGCCGCCGCCGCGGGACCGACGGAGTTGAGCACGACGGCGACAGAATGGCGGCGTTCTGACTGTTGTATCCGATGAGAATCGTGCTGTATCCAGAACCGTGCTTTATCCAGAACCGTGCTTTATCCAGAACCATGCCCAGACACGGTTCTGGATAATCCGAGCGTTTCCAGAACCATGCCTGGGGCAAATCTACGTTCTTAATCTTGGACCGAGGAGACTACCCAGAACCGAGCCTAATAGGCTAGATACAATATAAACACACACCATCGTCCCTCTTATATTTACATGCAGCCTTTCCATATTTTGCAGTCAAGTCAGCGTTATTTAACCTAGGTGACATCCTAGTTAGTTTTTAACCAACTATTTTAAGAATAAAATGTAATAATTAATCTTTTAACAAGTTGGTTAAAATCTTAGTAAGTAACCGGGCTAGGTGTTATAATGTCTCAAGTCTCATTTAGGCTTCAGTGGCGATTCGCTTTTTGTGCAATGCTGCATGTACACAGGAGGCTACTAAAGTTGGTTGCCGTTCCAGGCCTTTAGCTATAGGTTGTCATGGGGCTGGCAATGGCTGGGAAGGTTTATGTGTCATGTATATGTTGAACTTCCGCAAACCCAAGTTTATAAAGCAGTCGATATTCTTGCTGCTCCTTCATTTTCCTAAAACGGGAGAGCCCTTAATACCTCACCTGTACAGTGCACTACACTAGGTCGCTGCGGTTCCGCACGAGTCGGCCGCGAATGCATTTCCACGAGCCTGTTTTACGCTCGGTGCATTTCGATGCGGTCGCGGGCCCCCGCGGGGCTTGGCGGGAAGACGGAGTGGCGGGAACCCGGAGGTGAGGCCTGATGGGAGTTTTGGCTACTGTAATTTACTTTATTTTTACGGTAGCAAACGTTCACGGTCTGAGAAAAATGGAGGCGTTCACGGAACTATTTGTTCACGGTGGCGGCGGATACAGAATTAAAAAAAGTCGGCGAATTACTTGTTAATGGTAATGATCGCGGTACAGAAGTGACCGGGAAAACCGCAAACATAAAAGTACCATAAAAAAAATCAGGAATTACAGTTTTCCTTCCGCGGTAGTACATCAGCGATGCTGTCGTCTGCGCCGTTACCGGTTCCTGTTCTCTACCGCGCTCCCCTGTCCTCTTCTTGAACCGCGAGGCAGCCGTTACCATGGTTACCGGAGAACAGACCAATGACCGGAGTGTGAACCTCCAAGCAGATGTAGAGAGGGCAGAGCGTAACGATTTGTAATCGACCGATCCGAAAAAGGGGACCTATATAGTACCTTTCGCCATCGGATGATTTGAACTCCCAACCACTGGACCAAGACAAGAGGTTGGGAGGTCGAATCCCGGCTGTACGTTGTCGCTCACCCGACATGCACGCTACTGGAAAGGGTCGAAGTCTTCAGGACAAGCCGTGGCCACGGTTCATTTGTACTTGAATGTCCCCGGTACAATGAACCTGTAAATACTGTACATAGCGTCTGTTTTCTCGATCGGTTACGACCAGTGAAAAGGTATAACTCTTCAGCACCGCTCTTCAGTCAGCTATTAATAATAAAAAGTGGATCGAGATCTGTATCTGTATCTGTATAGCCGGTATAACCGCCCTTCGGCGTAACACACCAGCTTCTGTATCTGTATAGCCGGTATAACCGCCCTTCGGCGTAACACACCAGCTTCTGTATCTGTATAGCCGGTATAACCGCCCTTCGGCGTAACACACCAGCTTGGCGTAACACACCAGATCTTTTTCCTTTTCTTCTGTGGTCGCTAGAAAACTGTATATACGATGCCAGGCGTTATAATACTTTAAGGTTTTAACGTATAAGCATTAATACGATGGAGTGGGGGGGGGGAAGAATCGAAGCTGCCGAGAAGTGCCAGTCCGTGTTAGGATCGATCCCTGAGGGTAAACGCGATCCGGAGCGGGAAACGCGATTTCACCTGCACGGCGGCTTTATACGTTACGGGCGGGAAAAAGAATTAAGTGGGATTTCCCGCCATTTCACCTGCACGGCGGCTTTTATACGTTACGCACGGGTAAAAGAAGCGAGCGGGATTTTCCGCCATTTCACCTGTGCGCCGGCTTGATCTGGGATGTGCGGAGAAGCGGCAAAATCTCTGTACTGTAGCACCGTGACGACGGTCACTAGCGGCGCACCACAACGGTCAAATCTTCTTATTTACCACAACCACCTGCCAATAACAGGCGTTCTGATACCGCCTTTCTTTGCTTATGGACAAGAAAGGCGGAGTTTAGCCCCGTCGTGGATCCTGTGACGAGGCTATCAGTGTTACTGGAAATTAGCCTCCGCAAGGACCCTATGGAGTTATTGCAGGTCGGCACAACCCAAGGAGCCTGTGACAAGGCTACCGGAGTTAGAAGTTTCCCCCGCCCGTAAATCAGCCTTCCCGGTGCGTCTGCTGCCCGTCGTGGAGCCTGTGACGCGAGGCTACCAGAGTTAGAAGTTTTTCCCTGTCGTGAATCACCCTGCCCGGCGCGGTCTGGACCCGCCGTGGAGCCTGTGACGAGGCTACAGGAGTTAGAAGTTTCCCCCGCCCGTAAATCACCCTTCCCGGCGCCGTAATGCCCGCCGTGGAGCCTGTGACGAGGCTACCGGAGTTAGAAGTTACTCCCCGCTCGTAAATCAGCCTTCCCGGCGCGCCTGTGACGAGGCTACCGGAGTTAGAAGTTTTTCCCGGCCAGTGCCCGCGATGGAGCCTGTGACGAGGCTACCGGAGTTAGAAGTTACTCCCCGCTCGTAAATCAGCCTTCCCAGCGCGCCTGTGACGAGGTTACCGGAGTTAGAAGTTTTTCCCGGCCAGTGCCCGCGGTGGAGCCTGTGACGAGGCTACCGGAGTTAGAAGTTTTTCCCGCCCGTAAATCAGCCTTCCCTGCGTGGCCTGTGCCCGCCGTGGAGCCTGTGACGAGGCTACCGGAGTTAGAAGTTTCTCCCGGCCGGTGTCCGCCGTGGATCCTGTGACGAGGCTACCGGAGTTAGAAGTTTCTCCCCGCCCGTAAATCAGCCTTCCCGGCGCGGCTGTGACGAGGCTACCGGAGTTAGCAGTTTCTCCCGGCCAACACCCGCCGTGGAGCCTGTGACGAGGCTACAGGAGTTAGAAGTTTCCCCCGCCCGTAAATCACCCTTCCCGGCGCCGTAATGCCCGCCGTGGAGCCTGTGACGAGGCTAACGGAGTTATTAGAAGTTTCTCCCGCCAGTAAATCACCCTCCCGACGAAGTAGGACCCCGCTGTGGAGCCTGTGAGGAGGCTACTAGAGTTAGAAGTTTCCCCCGCCCGTCAATCACCCTTCACGGCGCGCCTGTGACGAGGCTACCAGAGTTAGAAGTTTCCCCCGGCCGTAAATCACCCTTCCCGGCGCGCCCGGTTCCGCCCGCCCGCCCGCCGGTCCCGCCACGCTCCAATCGGCGCCGTTACGGCGAGTTTATCGGGTCCGGGCCGGTTTCACGCCGTAAACGCCTCCAAATTGGCGGCGGGTTAGCGCTCCCAGGGGGGCGGGGCGGCTCGCGAACTGCGCCCGAGGATTTCCGGCGGATCCGCGCGGCTGAAAGGCGGGGGATTAGCGGGGATGGGGAGGCGGTTTGTGGGGGAGATACGCGCACAATGGCCGGCTGATGGGGACGATACGGGCGGACCTCCGCGGAGTGGGATATCAGTGCGGACCTCGGCGGAGTGCCGTGCAGCGGCGGGGAAGCTGGCGCCGAGATTTCGGCAGGGATTTTCGGTTGTCACGAAACGCGGCAGATAACAGCGCGGCAACAGCCGTCATGGAGACCGGCAGGCTCCAAGCAGATGCTAGGAGGGGGAAGCGAGGACTTTTCCTGACTGTAGCTCATTGCTAACCTCCACCAGGCCTTCCTATGGGGGTACTGATCGTAGAATTCGGCAAAAAGGAGAATTAATTAACTGAACTCTACGGTGTCCAAACTCCCCTCGCCAGTTGTTCTCCGTCCAGATCTTTTGGTGGCTGTATCAAATTGCCAAGACAGTATCTGTTTGGCGTTTTACGCCAAAAAAAACGCGTCAAAAATAAGGCGAAGCCTAAACCTCTGGCTTGGCGAGTAATTGTATGCCCGCTAAACCCCGAGTCGCAGAACCCGCTAAGAAGGCTACCAATTACACCTCTCCAACGCTCAGCGACAAATCCAGGCCGGTAAGACTGGAGACTTTCGCGATGGGCAGAAGTTAAGGTTCTGGTTTCCGAGAGTTCCCGCGATTGACGTCATGATGACGTAGGCGCGCGCCCCGGTACGCTCCGTGCGCAGATGACGTCACACGTGTCACATATAACGACCCAGGAGTCGCCGTTAGCATCAGATTGATGTAGTCGTTGTGATTGAGCAGGGGAAACGTCCGGACATTTTTGGTTCGTAAAAAAAGACGAGAAATTGGCCAAAGATACACCAGGTAGTGGGCCAGAGTCACTGACGAAAGGTAGTGGATGCCACCCTAAACGTCTGACCGTTTCCACTGAATCATAATGATAGAAAGGTCGACAATTTTCCCCACGAACCTCTGCTTGGAGAGTAGTTAGCCCTCATCTTGACGCAAAGAGTTCTTACAAAACACCCTAATGGCGCGGTCACACTCACCATTACTTTCTTTGTGCAATAGTGATGTCGTAGAATTTTCAAGCAGGCTGTAACAGAACCAACCACCGGCAAGACAGTCTGAGCTTTTCGGTAAACAATACAGTACTCTCCAAGCAGAGGTTTGGGTTTTGGGCTTATTTTTGGCGTGTTTTAAGGCTTTTTTATCGGGCTTTCTTTTTCACTGAAATTTTGGGTTGGGTAGAAACAAAATTTCAGTGAAAAAAGAAAGCCCGATAAAAAAGCCTAAAAACACGCCAAAAGTAAACCCAAAACCCTAACCTCTGCTTGGAGAGTAACAATACAGCTGCATTTTGTAGGACACTGATTTTAGCCATTTTTTTTGTATTTCCTTTATTTTTCAGTCCGTCAAGATGTCTGCTAGAGACTAGGGGAATCTAGCCGGCCAAAGATGGTTCAGGTCGTACATGTACCTCTAACTACTCTCCAAGCAGAGGTTTGGGTTTTTGGGCTTATTCTTGGCGTGTTTTTCGGCTTTTTTATCGGGCTTTCTGTTTTCACTGAATTTTTTTTTAAATATTGGGATGAAAAAAAAATTCAGTGAAAAAAGAAACCCCGAAAAAAAGCCAAAAAACACGCCAAAAATAAGCCCAAAACCCAAACCTCTGCTTGGAGAGTGGCCTCTAACAAAAGTCGCCCTATTTGGCCAATTTTCAGCTGTGTCGTCACGCGGAGCCTAGTTTGCCTGTTTGCTGCGGGCCGGTGCATGAAAGTCGGGAGGTGCGCGGCCATAGGGGCGGCGGGGTGATCCCTGGATCACAGGGGATCAGCGGATCAACGCAGGCGGGATCACACCGGATCACGCCCGTATCTGCGGGAGGGACGGAGTGGGGGATGGAGGGAGGTTTTGTTTACACTCAGCAAGGAGGTTAAATAAGGAACCTTTTCTGAACCTACATACAGTGTAATCTCCAAGCAGAATTTTTGATGTTTGCAATCAAGGAGGTTAAAACTTCTTTTTTTCAACCTCCTTGCTGCAAGACAGTATCAAATTGGCAGGGCAGTATCCAATTCGCCACCGTTTGGCTGACGAAGAAAGAAGACACCGGTACCAAAAAAAAAAAAAAAAAAGAAAGCCCGATAAAAACGCCTTAAACACGTCAAAAATAAACCGAAGCCTTAAAATCTAAAACCTAAATACTTTACCACCCCTGACGTGCAGTGTGTGTTGTTGCCGCCAATTGCATGGCAGGGCAGTATCCAATACACCACCGTTTGGTTGGCGGAAAAAAAAGATTCCGTGGTAAAAAAAAGCCCGATAAAAAGCCGTCAAAATTGACATAAATAAACCACCGAAGCCTAAACCTTAACACTTAACCACCCCTGACGTGCGGTGTGTGTTGTTCCCGCCCCCTGCATGGCCCGGCGGTCCCGCTGGTCCGTGTTTCTACCGTCTGATGACGTTCTACCGCTGATGAGGACAGGCTAGGCACCCACACAGTCCAATTACCGGGCTGGTACCCGCGCTGTTAGCCAGGACACGCTAGTGTAGCCTCCATACAGGCTCCTCCGCAGGCGCTGTTAGCCAGGACACGCTAGTATAGCCTCCATACAGGCTCCTCCGCAGGCGCTGTTAACCAGGACACAGGCTCATCCGCAGGAACACACCGGACGTCAGGGGTGTTATATTTAGGTTTGGGCTTCGGCTTATTTTTTATGTGTTTAAGGCGTTTTACCGGGCTTTTTTTCGTACCTGTATTTTTTTCACCAGCCGAACGGTGGCGAATTGGATACAGCCCAGCCATTTTGATACAGTCTCGCAGCCACCAAAAGATCTGCTTGGAGATTAGGACCGCCAAGCCAAGAGGCGGTATGTATAACAACAACACACCGCACCTTGTGGGTGTTAAACCTAAAGTACAGTATTTAGGTTTAGGCTTCGGCTTATTTTTGACGTGTTTAAGCGTTTTACCGGGCTTTTTTGCATCGGTATTATTTTTCACCAGCCACATGGTAGGGTATTGGATATTGCGGCAGTCTGATAGCCACCTAAACGAAGATAGGACCGCCAAGCCAAGCAGAGGCGGCGGCGACAACAACACATAACGCACGTCAGCGGGTGTAAATGTTTCCACCTCGCAAGTGGGCTGCGGCCGGTCGCGATGTTTCCTCCGAGCAGTGCTGATGATGGACACGTTCTGTCTGCATCAACAAGGCCGTTTTCTCTGGTTTTCTCCCTAACACCTCACTGGTCTCAAAGGGCGCTGGAAAACTACTGTAAATTCGTTTACTTTCGCGGGGACTTATTTCAATGTTTTAGAGCTGGTTTGCTTTTAAATAATTGCAAACAAATATATGAATGACTGTAATACCTTGGAGACATATATTTGCGGTGTCGCCGCGAAAATAGAATCACCGAGAACATTTCAAGATTTACAGTATCAAAAGCCTCACCCTAAAGTCTGCTTACGAGGCTATCCTACAGTAGCAACTGCAATGTTAGCTCAGCGAATCTGTCCTAACCGTCGGTCTATGATATAAAATACTCCTAGAAGCAAGCAAGAAGCGCCCATAGCAAAAGCCACACTCGAAGGCCTGATGACGAGGCTATGGGCTACATGACTTACGAGGCTACATTTGTACCCCGCGATAACAACTGCAATATGTTAGTCCAGCAAATTTGTCCTAAGCGCCTGCCTGTGACATAAAAAAATCCTAAAAGAAGAAGCACCCATGTCCGTAAGACCAAAAGCCCTCACCAGAAGGTCTACTGACGAGGCTACAGGCTACATGACTTGAGAGACTACCCCGCGATAACAACTGCAATGTTTGCTTGGCGAGTCCGCCCTAAGCGCCCCGGTGTGATATAAAAAAATCCTAATAGAAGAAGCACCCATGTCCGTAAGACCTAAAAGCCACACCCGAAGGCCTGATGACGAGGCTATGGCTACATGACTTACGAGACTACCCGCGATAACAACTGCAATGTTTGCTTGGCGAGTCCGCCCTAAGCGCCCCGGTGTGATATAAAAAAATCCTAATAGAAGAAGCACCCATGTCCGTAAGACCTAAAAGCCACACCCGAAGGCCTGATGACGAGGCTATGGCTACATGACTTACGAGGCTACCCCGCGATAACAACTGCAATGTTTGCTTGGCGAGTCCGCCCTAAGCGCCTGCCTGTGATATAAAACACTCATAGAAGCAAGTAAGAAGCGCCCGTACCATGTACCAAAAGCCTCACCCAAGGGTCTGCTGACGAGGCTATGGTCTACATGACTTACGCGACTACTCCGCGATAACAACTGCAATGTTAGTCCAGCAAATTTGTCCTAAGTGCCTAAAACACTCATAGAAGAAGTGCCCATATCTATCAAAAGCCTCACCCGGAAGCCTGATGACGAGGCTACAGGCTACATGACTTACGAGACTACCCCGCGATAACAACTGCAATGTTTGCTTGGCGAGTCCGCCCTAAGCGCCCCGGTGTGATATAATAGACTCCGTTATCCCGGCTGTAACGGCGCTGACAACGGCAGCGGGAATCACCGCGGATCTGCGCCGCTTTACGACGCCGATATCGACCCTACAGACCGGTTCGATCGTCTGCTATCCAAGCAGAGGTTTGGCCTGTTTTCGACTTTTTGAACAGCCTTTTTAGATGTTTTGTCGGCCTTTCTTTCTATATAGCCTAGTTAACCCTGTTGGTCCTATAACCCAGGTTAATATAAAGGATCAATTTAGGGTCCGACTGGCCAGGGGAGTGGCTCCACCGTTAGGGTTTCATTTCCGCATCGGAAGCAAATGAACTCTACGGTGGCCAAACTCCCTGGACAATTTGGCTAAATTGTAATCTCCAAGCAGACCTTGCTCCAGACCTATTCCCAACCATGGTTGTGGGGAGTTAGGCATTGTTCAGGAGTCCATATTCGGCTCTGTGTGACAGGGGCTTACACGCCGCACCTCTGCTTGGAGAGCATTGATCGCCCGGCCCGCCCGGCGCTGGTATTGAGTAATCTCCAAGCAGATTCGGTGGGGCAAGGGGACTTTATATTGGCCAGTCCTGTATCCATTGGCCGCCTGTATCCAACGTTCGCCCCACGAATCTGCCGCAAAACGCACCAGGGCGGGGCTACTTTTTCAAAATTGGTGTCGCTGCCCCTCCCTGGTAACCATTAAAACATCGTTTGGTAAATCTTTTTACTGCCCGTCCTCTCCACGGCGGCTCTGATGGCCGCAACTTGGCCATCTTTCAGTCCGGGGAAACCCCAAATGTCACGTGCAACACGATGCGCCCGCAAAATATCGTCCATGATGAGCGGCGAGCGTATGGACAACCGGCAAAACACCGGTAAGGTTAAGGTTCTGTAAGTAAGGTTTAAAGGTACGGCTTTCAAAATGTGCCCCCGAGTTGGACCGTTAGGAAGTCGTGGGTCACTGCGCACCGACTGCCAGAACGGAAACTCCCGCTGCGCGCCGGTGGAAAATATAACCCGCCGTAAAACACTTCGCAGCTACTTGAAAATAGCCGAATAAGTGCCAGAGTGATTAGGTTTGAAAGGCTTCAAGTCTTCCGTTCTGTGGCAGATTCGTGGGGCGAACGTTGGATACAGGCGGCCAATGGATACAGGACTGGCCAATATAAAGTCCCCTTGCCCCACCGAATCTGCTTGGAGATTAGTTTATTTCTGCCCGCAAAAGTTGGATTTATCTGGCGTGACGCCACGGGGTGTGATCGGGAGGGCCGCAGCAAAACGGTTCTGTGGATGACGTCACTTAGAGACCCCAGGTCTTCCAGAGCACAAAACACAATAGAATAAGAAACGAGTCATTTTGGCAAAGGGAAGAGCAACGTACAAACCTAGATCTCACGGGATCAGAGGCTTAGATTTCGTGAAACACTGTACGAAGTACACCAAAAACACAAAATTATATCTGAAATGTTGTGTGGAAAAGTATGGTTAAAAAGCCCGATGGAAACCTCAAATGAAAAAAAAAATCAATGCTTGTGATCTTAGCTCATGATGAGCTCAGTGGTCTGGAAGTTCATCGGGTACAAAAACTGGTTGCTCATTCCTTGCCAGGCTACCTCCTCTCCGTACTTTGTGTGCGTGTGTAACCAGTATTAACCGTTTCGTCGCGTCGAGTGTTGGCAAAGACTGCCTGGGTGCCATCCTATTTGTGTGCCGGGCTCCGAGCTCCCATACTCGCTCCCTAAAAAAACTCTTAGGGAGTATAGAGCATACAAATACGCAATGACGTCCTCCCCAGAATTGCGACGTTCCGGCCCGGGAGTTATCTGATGGCAGCGGGGCGTTAATCTGTGCGGCGGGAATCAGCGGGGTGTTTAGCCGCCGATCTGTCCACAATCAATCGATTCATTCGATTTGTTACGATTGGACGGCGGCGGGCGGACTCGCCGACCGGACGCACCTTCATTCCGGGGACCGTCCTGTTGAGTGGAGGGGGGGGGGGGGGGGTGTTGTACTAGTATCCAGATCCGTGCCTATCAAGTTCTATGCCTGAATGGGTTAGGGTTAGGATCAGGCACGGTTCTGGATACGCGTGGACTATCCAGAACCGTGCCTGAGCATAGTTCTGGATAAAACACAGTTCTGGATACGGGGTTGTAGTAGTATACCATGGAGGTATAAGAGATATACCTATCCATGCCTATGCCTATGCTTGGTTTATGGTCAGGATCAGGCACGGTTCTGGATAGTCTCCGCGTATCCAAGAACGTAGTTTTGCCCCAGGTACGGTTCTGGATACGCGTGGACTGTCCAGAACCGTGCCTGAGCATTCTTTTCTGGATAAAGCACGGTTCTGGATAGAACAACCGTTCTGCTGAGGGGACCGATCATTGCGTGTCCCAGGGGAGGGATTAGGGCGTTATGGCCGTGTCAGCAGATTGACACTCGTCCAATCCCAGTAATTTTACGGATGGCTTAACCTCTGGAGATCACAATCTATAAAATACTAGTATATGAATGCGAGGATGCAAACGCACTCACACACAACACACGCATGAACACACACACATGATGCACACACACACACACACACACTCACACACACACACACACACACACACACACACATACACACACACACACACACACACACAAACACACACTTTTCTCTTTTCAAGACATAAATAAAGTACTCAATTTTGTTAAGTTTCATACTAATAACATTTTCTAATTTTGCGGCAGTAAATTTACACCACGACTTTTCTTTTGTAAAGTGATGTAAAGGATTGCACAACAGTGCACTGTCCAACAGGCAACATCACCCTTATTTCTTCCCAGCTACCAGTCTCCCCTGACACACAGAACCGCCCCTCCCCCCGTCCGTCTCCCCTGTGACACACAGAATCTCCCCCGTCCGTCCCCGTAAAGCCGCAGAAATCGACTCTCCGTGGCGAAGGTCCTTCGATCGGCCGGAAAACTATATTTGCAGCCGACGCGCCGGCACGAATTTGTCAAATTTGCTTTTCCGCCACTCCGCTCGTAAACGTCTCGGCCCATCAACCGGGGACTCTCCAGACATACATGCACAGCGGCCGCGCGCCTGGACAGACATGGGGAAAGGGGAGGGATGGTGTAGGGAGAGTGAGAGAAAGAGAGAGAGAGAGAGAGAGATTGAACGAATGGATGAGTGAGTGAGTGAGTGAGTGAGTGAGTGAGTGAGTGAGACAGTGAGTCATCAAACCGGGGACAGCCCAGACATACATGCACAGCAGCCGCGCGCCTGGACAGCTAAGGGGAAAGGGGAGGCATGGTGTAGGGAGGGAGGGAGTGAATGAATGGCTGGATGGATGGATGAGTGAGTGAGTGAGTGAATGAAGTTTATATGAATGGATGGATGGATGAAATCCTCTCACCATCAAACCGAGGACAGTCCAGACATACATGCACAGCGGCCGCGCGCCTTGACAGACAGTAGGGATGGTGTAGGCAGAGATGGCTGAGTGAATGAGTGAGTGAGTGAGTGAGTGAGTGAACGAACGAACGAATGGATGAATGAATGAATAATGAACGAGTGAAAAATACAGATTCCGTGGCTGCTAGAAACGTAATTACATTGTAGTAGGAATTGTCCAACCGAAGTGAATGATATGCCGTTTCAAATCTGCCACTTTCTCGGCGACACTTAACTCCTCTGGCGATACGGTCGCTCCGTTTGGACAATTCCTGTCGTTATTTCCAGCCATGGCAGGAGTTTTGTGAGGACTGATGAAATCTGCCCTCTCTCTCCCTCCGACTGCGCCGCAAACAGTCTGATAAAAACGAACGAACGGGCGGAGCGCTTTGCTGGACCGACTAATTACTCAGCTCTGCTATAACGAAGCAGGTTATCCTACATCACACAGAAAAGTTACGAAAAACTACTGCCCTCAACTTTGGGAAGGTAGACTGAAAGCATGTCTTCCCTTGCGTCGTTTTGTACTTGACATTGAATCCACAGCAAGCCAGTACAGCAAACAGTTCGCTGATTGGTGGGGTGTGTGCCTAGACTCGTCAGTTGCTAGGCGACAATTACGTGCTACTTGAAACGAAAATCCAGGACGAAGGATTGCGAAAGCTAGACCAGGAGGCAGGTAGGATGTGGAGTGATGGCTGTTGGATCAGGCATGCAGGTTTGTTTTTCCCACTTTTCACAGTTTTCTGGTAAGGTACAGTTGTACATTATCCGTCCTACAAGGCGACGTTGTAGCATAGAGATAGTGAAGGGGCCTTCAGGTGACAAGACGCCCCGCACGACTGAGACCCGACTCAGAAATCAGACCACCCCTGCCCTAACATCAGACGCCCCTCAAGGACACTAGACCCCCGCCCCAACACAAGACCCCAACCCTATAAACGTCAGGCGCCCCCTTCCAGACATATGAAGACCCCCCTCCCGGACATAAGACCCCCCTCCCGGACACCAGACCCCTTGCCGACCTGTGAGACGTGCCTGTTGCGTGTCGGACGGTGTTGTGCGGCGGGACGTGCTTGTTCCGCGTCCTGAGACCCCCCTCCCGGACACAAGACCCCCTTCCCAGACATAAGACCCCCTCCCGGACGTAAGACCCCTTGCCGCCCTGTGAAACCTTGGTGAGACGTGCGTTTCAGCAGGACGTGCCTGGTGCGTGTCGGGCGGTTTTGTGCGGCGGGACGTGCTTGTTCCGCGGCCTGCGATGTTTGCGGAGCGTGCCCCGGGCGGCGGCTGGCGGTTTGACGGGACCAACAGCTGCGGCCGGGGCGGGCAGGTAGGCCACGCTCCGCTGACGCTACCGTCACGGACTCTGCACAGCGCGACCCTCGCGGAGACACCGAACCTAGCCTCCAACAGGCTTTCCTGAGGGTGATAGGATAGCAAAACTCAGCAAAAACCGGGTCCGACTGGCCAGGGGAGTGAGTCCACCGTTAGGGTTTCATATCCCCTTCCGAATGGCAAATGAAAACAAACTATTATTCTCCCAATTTGGCTAAATTTGCCTGTTTTTGACACCGCGTTGTTAGTCTGGTGAGACTTCACTAGTACAGGAAACCCGCATCGTCCATTCATCACGTCTCCCTGCCTGTTGTTGTTAAGGACTCTGCCGCCGGGCATCCACCCCGTAAAACACACTTATTATGTCGGCTCAGCCCCGTAAAAACAGGGCGACGCCGCGGCGAAATCGTTGGTTAAGCGAGCGCAATTTATCTGAGTCCCCGCGCCGAAATCCGCCGGCACAAAGGGGCAATCAGGAGCGCCGACTTGGCTAATGCGCTGGTCCCGACTGACTCCGGCGGGAGGGCGCGCGCTCGCCGGAAGAGCTGCTTACGACCGTGCAGTTATTGATTTGTATCGCGTTCCGACGGTAGACGGGCCGATTAACCGCCCGGGGCCGCCGGACCCGCGAACCAGCGGAGGGGGGTGCAGAGGACGGAGGGACGGCTGGGGCGACTCATCCCTCTCCAAAATCCACACTTCTACAACAAAATACAAAATAATAACTCCATAAACCTTAAGATATTATGAGTTATTGAATATAAGTAGTAAAAATGTGTGTATTAAGTTTAAAATTTGATAAAATAACAAAGGAAAGCCCCCCTCCGATAAAGTGGTCACTCCTAATGTTATGTCACGTGGAGTCGGCGGTGAATCAAGGCAGGAAGGCAGTGAGCCGCGGCACGGCAGTAGGCAGTGTGTACCCGTCTGGATACCGCCGTGTTCCCGGACCCCGCTTCGGACAAACGCACCGCCAGAAAACTGCAGGAAAACCGCTCCCAGAGAGGCTACTGTTCCGCACGTTCGCACCGTTACCAGCGGGACCACCCCGGGAAAGTTTCGGGCGCAACTCCGACTGAGCACCGCCGGAAGGCCCCGTAGTCACCCCGGCCGGTCGGCTGGCCTTACGACGCTTGGAGAGCGCGTTAGTTCAGAGTGTCGCTATTTATTGAGGCGTTCCGCCGCCGCAGGTTTTTATCCGGGCGCCGACAAAGGCGCGACGCCCCGCCGGGTGATTTGTGCCGGTTTCCCCGGCAGGAACTGTCGCCGCGGCCCGCTGAAGAAGCCGGGGTTCCGGACGTGAAGCCGCGGGCACCGCCGTGTTTTGTAAACAGAGCGGAGGAAAGGGAGTCTGCCGCGCGGTGTGTGTGTGCACGAGACCCACTGGACGCCGCCTCTTGTTTGTAGTGTCCGCCTGACCGCCGCCTCGTCATGTCAGAGGCGCTCAACCTCTCCAAGGCGGAGGCCAAGAAGTCGTCTGAGAAGGAGGGGAGGAAGATGACGCGGAGCCGCGAGCAGCAGGCCAAAGACGATACCGACGCGCCGACGAAACCTGCCTCAGAGAGCAAACCTGGGAAAGAGAACGCCGTCGCGTCAGAACCCAAACCTGGGAAGGAGAACTCCGCCTTCGAAGCCAACAACAGTTCCACCAAGACGCTGCCGCCGCCGCCCGGAGGCAGCAGCGAGTTCCTTAAAGACATGTCATCAGGTGTTAAGTCGGAGAAGACGGACGGGTTCCACCCGGAGTACCACGAGGTTCCGCCCGGGCCGGCCATGCACCTCCACCCGCTGCACCCCACCGCCATCCCCGGTCTGCCCAGCTACGGGCACCTCGGCTACGGGCTCTTCCCGGGCCTGCACCCTACACCCCGCCCGGAGGAGGCTCTAGCCGGCTGCGAGGACGTGGAGATTCTGTACGATAGCGGCGAGCCTGTTATAGAGGTGGAGTGCGGGGAGAACAAGGCCTTCCTCTACATCAACAAGCTGTGCCAGGGCAGCAAAGGGCCCTCCATCAGACTGAACAGCGAGATGCTCACGCCAAACGAGTTCCAGTTCATCTCGGGGCGCGAGACAGCCAAGGACTGGAAGAGGAGCATACGGCACAAGGGCAAGAGTCTCAAGACCCTCATGGCCAAGGGCATCCTGCAGGTGCACCCTCCCATCTGCGACTGTCCAGGCTGCCGCATCTCATCACCTGTGGTAAGGAAACTTTCGCTTTCTTGGAAGGAAACTTTCACTTCTTGGTGGTTAAGTTGTTAGAAAATAGGTGCATGTGAGAAACGTAGTCTCTACCAGGCTTCCCAGGTTGCTGGCAAAGGCCAAATAGACTAAATAGCATTCCAGAGGTGTTAGCCGGCTAGAGAGCCCAATTGGCAGCCTAAGGAGCCTGGCAGAGGCTATACAAAACGTGTTTTTGTTTGCACAAAAAGTTTGTCGGGTTGACTTCATTGTTTTTGACATGTGATATGAGTTTTATTGCTTTTCATGAAGTAAGAAAGTTTAAACGAATGTTTACGAATTCTCTACATATCTTGAAGGGCTGATTTATGTCTTTCACATACTTTTGCCCGCACGATATCATTATATTTGATTATGATGATATTATAGATATGCTTGTCACGGACCGTAGGCGATAGTTTGGTTCGCTTCTTTCCAGTTGTTCCTTCCCTTCTAGTTCTTTACGTCTTCTATGTTGTCCATATCTCTTGTCTAAGTGTGTCACGCGCCTGTGTAGTTTAGGTTTCTTAAAAATTTGTCAACTCAAACGTTTTTGTGTAGCCAGCCCTAGCCTTCTCATGGGTAGAAACGGCCTTCGTATCACCAATCCTTGTTTTGTTCGGTCCCTTTCGCGCCCAGTATAGCACACACGTACAAGTTTCCCTGCTGTTACAGCGAGCCATGTGATATAGAACAAGCTAGCTAGCCTCTACCAGACTCCAAAGGACCATTGGAAAATGGAGAAATTGGGCAAATAGGCCGAATAATATGCCAGAATAGCTGTGGGATGCAAAGTGTACTCCTACGGCCGGCTAACTCCTTTGGCATATTATTCAGTCTATATATCTGCCCAATTTCTACTATTTTTCAGCAATCCGTTGTACTCTGATAGAGGTTAGGAAAAAGCCATTTCCCGGTGTTTTTCATGTCACTCGTCTGCTTTCCTTTCAACCAAACGTGTCAGGTAGTTCCGCACGCACTCTGTTTCCGCCGTTTAGAATAAAAAAAGCTGGTTTCTTATCATCGAAACACGTGAAAAATCCATTTCCCGGCGTTTTTCACGCACGCGATCGCGCTGACGAGCTTATCTCCACCACTTCCATCACTTGTTTCACGTCAAACGAATTATTTTCACGTCAAAGCCGATCCGTTCCACGTCCCCGTCGTGTGATTACTCTGACGTCACGGCTCGTAACGACGTGAAATCTCGCGTTATCACGGACGGGAAATCTTATTTTCGTGCCTTAGGGTATCGACTAATGCATAAACACGATAACGCGGGTCGGTCGGACAGCGTTCTGTTATCGCCAATATCGCAAATTTCGCCTTTAACTTTTAACTGCCGCCCACTGTCAATATAGCGGGCGTCTGCTCGAGTTTAAATCAATCTGTGACTTTCGAAACGCATTTTTTCATATGAGGATCGGAGAGTCATTTTATACCAAGGCGGCCTTTGAAAGTAGATAGACTGAAACTGAAACGTGTATGAAGGTTAGGCATCCAGGTAATGAGATAAGCACAAGAAAAGTAAACAAGAAAACAGTTAGTTACTCAATCAACTGGAGGGATTTGGATGTTCATAAGAGGATAGGAGAGTTCCAGTCTTTTTTTTTTACCAAGGCAGTGACACTGACAGTAGATAGACTAAACCGTCTATGAAGGTTAGGCATCCAGGTAATTAAATGCACAACAAAATAGTTACTCAAGCAACTGGACGGATTTTAAAATTTTCTTCCAAGCTTTTTAAAGTGCATCCAATTACTTGAGTGTTTTCTCGCGTAGATAGAAGAAAGTCAGACCGACGCTATGCAGAAGTCTTGGACTTGGCCTACGTGACGTCACGGCTGAGTGCCCGGATGTGTCCTGCAGGCCGAACGTTTTCCTGTAACTCCCCGCCTCAAACAAAGAGCCCGTTGTTTTACCTCACACCTCCCCAGACGGGCTGGCGAAGCCCTTTAATATTTTACGCCGCCTGGTCGCAAGGCAGTGTAAACTTGGGGCGATTTTACTGAGCTTGCTTGTCTGCCCATAGCCTGGTTACCATTCTCCGCAGGCGTTTCACCTAATCTACAAGCAGATTCGGTGGGGCAAGGGGACAGGCGGCCAATATAAAGTCCCCTTGCCCCACCGAATATGCTTGGAGATTAGTTTTACCGGCCTCAGCCTCTCCTGACAATAGTGACATGTCAGGTCTTTCCAGCCTGTCTTTCTAATAATTGCCGGCGTCTTGTATATGTAGGCGAACTATAAATGAAACCGACCCCGTAAAAAAACGGCGTGCGTTAATAGACCTGGGTGTTAGTTCAGTACCAGCAACTACATGTACCAGGGAGCCTACAGTGGCCTGGCTGCCAGGCTATCCTTGATCGCGTCCTTGCAGAGGCGACGTCTGAAGTTCTGGTCGCGCCTGAGTCCT
Organism: Branchiostoma floridae x Branchiostoma japonicum; assembly: GCA_013266295.2. Taxonomy (NCBI): domain Eukaryota; kingdom Metazoa; phylum Chordata; class Leptocardii; order Amphioxiformes; family Branchiostomatidae; genus Branchiostoma; species Branchiostoma floridae x Branchiostoma japonicum. The sequence continues at coordinate 450,005 of CM023831.1, read as the reverse complement.
GTTGTGTAGTCTCTACCAGACCAGACCAACTAATAATAACAGAATTAACAGAATAATAGGGAGATATTTGCCAGGGGAGTTTGGCCGCCTTGGGGTTTGACTGGCCGCTTCGGAGGGGGAAATCAACCCTCCTGCGGACTGACTCTACTGGCCAGCTATTCCCTTCTTTTGCCGAATTCCACGATCCGTACCCCCGTAGGAAGGCCTGATGGAGGCTAGTCCTGTTGTGCTGAGCGGAGTGCGGCGGGTTCTAGAGTGCGGCGGGTTCTGGAGTAGAGAGGGGATTGGGAGCGCTGTTGTATAAACGGAGGCGGTGGTTCTTTCCGCTAATGCCACTGAAAGGCCGCTGGATTATTAATGTCCGTGGCGGGGCGGAAAGCGGCTTTATAGAGATCGCCGGCGCGGAGAGAAAGAGAGTGTGTGTGTACTTAACTAGCCTCCTGTGCAGGCTTCCTTCAGGCCAATTTCTACTCTGACCCACCGCCTCGCGAAGCCTGGTAGAGTCTATCGAGCTGAGAGGAAAGGAGCCGTTTCTCGCGTTCTTAGGCGGTGAAACAGCCGCCTCCCGAAGCCTGATCGAGGCTAGGGGAGATGAGAAGAAAGAAGCCGTTTCTCGCGTGCTTAGCGGTGATCCAGCCGCGTCCCGAAGCCTGGTAGAGGCTACCGGGCTGAGAAGAAAGGAGCCGTTTCTCGCGTGCTTAGCGGTGATCCGGCGGCGCGGGCTGTGCGTGTCATGTCGGGCCTGTCGGCGGCCGTGTGAAGCCTAGCGCGGGGTGCGGGCACGTCCCGGCGCGGGCGGATATCCCCTTTCCGTGCCGCCCGGCCCGCCCGCCCGGCGACACCCGTGTTTAGCTGCCGTCACGCTCGGCGGCTCAAAGTGCGGGCTGTCTTGAGTTTCGCGCCGGGGCTGAATGGGCGGCTTTGTTCCGCCCGCCTGCGCCGCCGCCTCTCACGTTTACGGGAGGCGCTTTTCTGTGTGCCGCCGCCGCCGTGTCAGGTAGCCTAGAACACCAGGCTTTAGGAGGAGGGGGTCTGGCCGCCGCCGCATCTCACGTTTACGGGAGGCGCTTTTCTGTGTGCCGCCGCTGCCGTGTCAGGTAGCCTAGAACACCAGGCTTTATGAGGAGGGGGTCTGGCCGCCGCCGCCTCTCACGTTTACGGGAGGCGCTTCTGATCGCCGCCGCCGCCGTGTCAGGTAGCCTCCAACAGCAGGCTTTAGGAGAAGGGGGTCTGTCAGCCGCCACCGCCGCCCTGTCAGGTAGCCTAGAACACCAGGCCTTCTTAAGGCGGAAGGAGAGGGGTCTGTTCGCCGCCGCCGTGTCAAGTAGCCTAGAATAGGAGAAGGAGGGGTCTATTGTATATATAAACTGGTGGAGACTAACCTCTGCTTGGAGAGAAAAATTTCACAGTTTTAAAACCCGCGTGGTTAGCCTGGTGGAGACTAATCTCTGCTTGGAGAGTAAAATTTCACAGTTTTAAGACCCGCGTGGTTAGCCTGGTGGAGACTAACCTCTGCTTGGAGAGAAAAATTTCACAGTTTTAAAACCCGCGTTGCTAGCCTGGTGGAGACTAGAGTGGAGGCTATAGTGAGATGACGCCGCCGCCGGTTGCAGAGGAAATTAAACTCTCCGATAAAGCTCGGGGAAGGAAGACAAGAGGCGTCTGCTATTTGTGGAAATTACTATCGATCAGCGGCCGGCGGGGCAGGAAGCCCGGGCTGGGATTTCCGCGCCGGGCGATGACAGCAGCCCGCCTGGATCGATTTTAAAGGCATCCAATGCAGTTTTTAGGGCCTGGAAACCAGATTTTTCAAAGTCAATATTTTAGTCATTTATCTACACACTGAGTTGAAACAACACCATCCCATCGACATTCATGGAGCAAAAATGCCCCAAATTCTGACGAAAAACGGTTACTTGAGTAGAAGGACCCTAGGCTGATTTTTAGGGTACCACCCAGAAAATATAGGACTCATTTTGTGGCTTGTTTCTGCAGTTTTAAAAGCCCAAAGTATGAAATACTGATTCAAATGTGCTGATGTGTTACAGTATGTGTCACTACCATACAGATTGCCTTATTCAGAATATTTCCAGTTTATCCGCCCTGATATTGCACTGGATGCCTTTAATATGGGGTCTTTTGAATCTCCAAGCAGATCCTACGGTGGCAAAAAACAGTATCCAATTGGCCAGAGGAGATCTATACCCAGAGTAATCTCATTCAGCCACCATACTACTCTGGCAATAGACACCCCTCTGGCCAATTGGATACTGTTTTTTGCCACCGTAGGATCTGCTTGGAGATTAGGGTCTTTTTCGCTTCCCGGGGTTCGGCGTTCGGAGTTGGAGTTGCGTGCGTGTCTGTGGTAATTAATTGCCAGACAGGACCGCGCGTTTTTACAGACTGGCACGGCGGCGGGCTCGGCACGATGGGGAAACAAACATACCGTGATACCGCCGGCTCCGCAGGGACGTAGCCTGGGTGCCAGACCCTACCGCGAGTCAGTGATAAGCTCTTCGGCCAGGGGAAACCTAGTCTCTACCAGACTAACTGCGCGGGCTATAATAGGGAGATATTTGCCAGGGGAGTCTGGCCGCCTTGGGGTTTGACTGGCCCGAAACCAACCCTCCCGCGGACCGACTCTACTGGCCAGCTATTCCCTTCTTTTGCCGATTTCTACGATCCGTACCCCCGTAGGAAGGCCTGGTGGAGGCTAGGGGAAACCATACTCCCCGCTAACCCGATTTCGCACCCTGGCCCTAATTATCTCCTCGTGATAGATATTAGGGCCTGGGCATATACTTCTGGTAGCGGACATTTTTTTTCTCCCCCCAAAAATCTATCGCTCATGAAACGCCAGGTCTGCAAGCACACTCTTCAAGCAGAGGTGTGGGCTTTGACGTCTTTTCATAATCTACAAGCAGATCGTTTGGTGGCTGCAAAGACAGTATCAAATTGGCCAGGCAGTATATTTTTGCCAGACAGTATTCAATACGCCACCCAAGGTCTGGCGTAAAAAAAGAGAAGATACCAGTACAAAAAAAAACCCTCTGCTTGGAGAGTAGTCTTTTCGGTCGTTTTTATCGCCCGACAAAACATCTAAAAAGCTTTAAAAAGAAAACAAAAGAACGTCTGAAAACAGGTCTAACCTCTTCTTAGATAAATACACTGTAGATAAATAAATAAATAAATAAATAAATATAGAAGGGACGCAGGAACATGGCAGACACACAACTTGACACAAGACAAACCAACCTCCAAGCAGATGTTAGGGTGAAAGAGCCTAACGTTTCCGGACGCTTTGTTTTCAGGTTTGTCAGAAAAAGCCTGGAAGCCAGAAAACTGCACGATTCTCCACCCCACCACATCTGCTTGGATATCAGGTCCGCACGCCCGTTTCCCGGAGGCTAATCCGCTGCTAATCCGCTGGGCGCGAGAAGATAAGGGAGATTATCCCCTCAGCAGGGGTCGTTAAGGGATTAACCCCCTCCGGACCAGTCCATCTTCCCTGGCTCACGGGGGAGGGCAGGTCTGGTAATTTTATAAAACCGACCTCCTTTAGCTTTCCACACGATAGCACGATTGAAAATTGCACTTTTATAACCGGAATATGATGCACGATGCAAAAGTGGGGTGTCAAAGATAGCAAGACACACAGAAATGTTTTATTTTTAATGCAGGCGTTCTTTGTTTGCGAGATTTGTTACGTGATCAGTCAAATAGTTGGTCGCTTAGCGGTCGCAGCTTCTAGTAGAAAGAGGGTGTTACCAGCTAACTGTTCTCTCAAACCATGGAGGTAGATCTGCTCAAACCATCTAGATATATCTATATTAAATCTAGTAGGAGGAGGCGCATCGTTAAAAGGTGCAGTGCTAGAAAGGCGTGCGAAATGTTGCAAAAAACACGTAAAACACTGACAATGACTGAGCCGGATCTGTTTGGAGACCAGTCTTGCCCCGCCATTTATAAGGGGACTGACAATGCTTTACGCTAAATTCTGGAGGACCCCTAAAAGGCAGTCACGCAAAATTAGGCCACCTCGCCACTGGTAACGGGGATAAAACAGCTTTCCAGACGAATTACGCTAAAATAGCTTGCCTATGTCTCACGGAAAAGGGGTAAGCGAACCCCCATCTAGTAGTGTGAAATGTGAATAGCCTAGGCGAATCGTGAAAAGGTGTACTACTAGAAAGAGGTGCGAAATATTACAAAAACACTGAACACCAGCCGATCCTTAAAAAGTTATATATCTGCTTGGAGATGACTCTGTCCGATTATATGCATCTATTATTGTACGGCAGAGTGCCGCTTTGTACTACTAGAAAGGCGTACAGAATTTTGCAAAATTAGCAGCAAAAACACTGAAAACGAGCCAATTCTTAGATCTGCTTGGAGATAACTCTGTCCTATTATCGCCGCGTACTAATATTCTAGAATGTTGGGAATGTTACGAAAACACGCCGAGAATCAGCCGATCCTTATACTAGTATCTGTTTGGCGCTGGCTCTGCCCGCTCATCTATTAGCGACGTGCTGTCGAGCGTCGCTGCCTGCTGCAAAAACGCTGAAAACGAGCCGATTCTCCTTATATCTGCTCGGAGCTCAGCTAACTCTGCCCGCTCATCTATTAGCGCAGCGCTACCGAGTGTGGCGGCGACCCGAACTCTTCCCGCGTCTCTACGTACTATTAAAACATCGCACAAAATGCTGCAAAAACACTGATAACGATACATCTGCTTGGAGACGACTGTACATGTAGTGACTCTGCCCGACCATCTATTAGCGCAGCGCTGCCTGCTACAAAAACGCTGAAAACGAGCGGATCCTCCTTATATCTGCTCGGAGCTCAGCTAACTCTGCCCGCTCATCTATTAGCGCAGCGCTACCGAGCGTGGCGGCGACCCGAGCTCATCCCGCGTCGCGCCGAGCCCATTAGCCGGCCCATGGATTTTGGTGGCCCCGGGAGGCGGCGGGAGTACAGCCCGGTCCGCACGGCTGATCAATAACAACCTGACAACTCGCCAAACTTTCGCTAAAACTTTCACTTCCAGTAGCCTCGTCCGCAGACTTCTGGGGATCACTGAGTACCGCTAACCCTAACCCTGGCCCCGGGAGGACAGCCCGGTCCGCACGGCTGATCAATAACAACCTGACAACTCGCCAAACTTTCGCTAAAACTTTCACTTCCAGTAGCCTCGTGCCGCAGGCTTCAGGGGGCAGTGGGTACCGCTAACCCTAACCCTGACCCCGGGAGGCGGCGGGAGGACAGCTCGGGTCCGCGCGGCTGATCAATAACAACCTGACAACTCGCCAAACTTTCACTAGAACTTTCACTTCAGCTAGCTAGCCTCGTTTGCAGACTTCTCTTGACTGAAAACATTGCAATATTTCCAACATTACTTAGAGATTACCATTAGACCATGGCGATCACCTGAGAACTTGAAAGATCTGCTTCCACTTCCATAAGATAATAAACACACCCCATACAACATAGAAACTGTACCTCCCCTACCTGTAACACGCGTGCTCCGCTCGGCACCAGTAGCGGTCTCTCCCCGGCTGTAGCCCGTTGACGTGCGCGGGTAAGCCGCGTGTGCCCGGCGAGGCGACGCGCTCGTGCGCCCGGGCCTTCCTACGGGGGTACAAATCATAGAATTCGGCAAAAGAAGGGAATAGCTGGCCAGTAGAGTTGGTCCGCGGGAGGGTTAGTTTCCCCCCTCCGAAATAGCGCGGCCAGTCAACCTCAAGGCGGCCAGACTCCCCTAGCAAATATCTCCCTATCATAGCCAGCGTAGTCTGGTAGAGACTAGCCTTACTGTATAAACCCTGAAAACTGTCTGGTCTCCAGGCTAACTTGCCCCATCTTCTCAGAGATGCCATGACGTGCGCGGGAAAGCCACGAGTGCCCGGCGAGGCGACGCGCTCGTGCGCCCGGGCCGGCCCGCGCCGTGGTCCCGCCGGTCCCATCGGACCAATTACCGCCGCGCGTGGGTGGCGGCCGCCCGTGGCCGGAATGCCGAAATCGCACGTTACGGCACAGACGTTACTACCGGTTCAACGCTGTGTCAACCTCGTATATGTGCAGTCATAACTGTCACATTACTGTGGCGATATTCCGGACCGCTGTAGCGACACATAATTGCGACAAGCCGAGTGGTAGCAGTTTTTCGGTGGCTGAATGACACTACTCTGGGTATAGATCTCCTCTGGCTAATTGGATACTGTTTTTTGCCACCGTAGGATCTGCTTGGAGATTACTGAAATCACACGTTACGGCACAGACGTTACTGCTGGTTCAACGCTGTGTCAACAGTCGTAACTGTCACATTACTGTGGCGATATTCCGCGGACTGCCACATCGCTGTGGCGACATATTAGTGGCGACACATAATGGCGACAAACTGGTGAAAAACTGCTACATTACTGATGACTGTAACAACGCGATTCACGTACTTTAACACTTAAGTTTTACACCCTGAATTTTACTGTATATTCGTTTACCATAAATTATGCATCCTGAAACTGTACTGGTCTTATCCTAACCTTAGCTAATTAATATAAATCACGCACTTTTAGCAGCCTCCACTGGTCAGGCCCCTAGAAGTGACATCGCGAATTTGTGTTACACCTGATAGGCTATTCTATATCTGATTTTCATCATGAATTGTCCAGCCATTTTCACCTCAACGCTGCTCAGAAACAACTTACACAATTCAGAAGGCCTGTTTGTGCCGGCAGCATTTTAACAGCGTCTGTAAAGGTGCGCCTATTGTCGTCAACTTTCACTTTCAAGTGTTTCAGCGTCACGTGGTCGGGGTGAAAAAGTGAAAGTATCTTGCCCTTGATACCATACGAGGTAAGAGGTGGGGAAGATTTCTTACGCCTCCGCCCTTACTGGCTCAGACGAAAGTCTTCTACGCTCGTGAAAGTGAAAGTGATCCCATGAAAGTGAATCTTGTCCCGTATTTCTGACACACAGCCGCCCCACTGGTCACAAAACCGAGACAGCTAAGAGAATGTTACGATCTTCCCTCCTACATCTGCTTAGAGACTAGAAGCGCGCCGATGACGTCAGAACGTCCTTCCTTCTTCCGCACCCTTATCGCCCTGGGAACGACAGACAGCTGTGGTTATCCTGGGGACGAGCGGCAGCTGGTAAAACTCAGCACCGCTGGCCCGTGGCCCTTCAGTAACGATCTTTCCGGGCGGCAAGTTTTTTAGACGCCAGTTACTCATATAAGTTTTCAACTTAATTTGAGCAGACGACAAATGAATGAATGAATGAATGAATGAACTTTATTGCTCAACAAACGCATAGAAACTAAAGGTAAATGAACTGCAGCCGCTAGGTGTCGCTTTGCATTATAATCCCATCATAGATACAACAGGTGGTCATGAAGTGGACGCGATACAACATGCACTAAAATTGCCTTCTGTCGCTGTGATCTCGAACTTGGTTTGCCAATAAGCTATGGAGACCGTCCTATCCTCTCTGTTGTATCCAGAACCGTGCTTTATCCAGAACCATGCTCAGGCTCGGTTCTGGATAGTCTATGCGTATCCAGAACCGTGTCTGGGGCAAATCTACGTTCTTGGATACGCCGAGAATGTCCAGAACCGTACCTGACTCTAACCCTAAGCCATTCAGGCACAGAACTAGATAGGCACGGTTCTGGATAGTCCACGCGCATCCAGAACCGTGTTTGGGGCAAATCTACATTCTTGGATACACGGAGACTATCCAGAACCGTGCCTGATCCTAACCCTAACCCATTTTAGGCACAGAACTAGACAGGCACGGCTCTGGATACGATATTTTCCTTGCGTGCTGGAGGCAACACTTGCACCCAATCAGCGCAGCCCGCGCGCATCAGACATGCCGGCCCCGGCCTCCCTACCCATAATCCCCGCTGATGACGGGCGCGCGAGGCGGGAATCACCATGGTAATCACGCAGACGATCGGTGCCGCTTCTCACTTAGGGAGCGGCCACAAATGTCGATATTCGCCCGGTAATGTAGTCTTTTTCCCTACAATTGGACCCAGCAAATATTTAATGATTTTTCTTTTTTAAATGTTTTCTTAATTTTTTTAATTAACCGAGCAGCATTCTTTTTCGCTTGTATGTGTGTGTGCGTTTCTGAACGCGTGTAGGGGTTGAAGTCTGCCATCTCTTTATCTCATTCTTTATTGGATTGCAGTAGTGTATAAGGGAGCTTTAGGCGACACACATCTGCACGTAAAAGAACCCAACACACGTATCGAGAAGAGTAGGGGTGACCCGATGTGCTTAGCTATAAACGCGAGCTGTAGCGAAACCGCATTGCACTAAAAGCTATACTTGAAAAAAGCATCATGCTTCACCTCAGTTGAGAATGACTGTTTGTGTAAAAAAAAATTGTTTATTAAGATTGTGCAACAACTTCAAAGGCTACTCTGTTTGAAATATCAACACGCTTAGACACTCACTCACTCAGTCCTCTTGCACGGAGAAATTTACAATATGCTAGATATAATGCTCAATGCAAGTTTCCAGTAATAGCAACAATGTATGTAAAAGCCACGCCGACCATTATGCTGTGCAAACTTCGTTCAGGATAACATCGTATTTCAGTCCTCTTGCACCGAGAAATTTACAATTGCTATGGATAATTCTCAATACAAGTTTCCAGTTATAGCCAAAGCCACACCGACCATTATGCTGTGCCAACTTCGTTCAGGATAACATCGTATTTCCGGACGTCCCCCGGTCTAATTGCCGGCGGCGTTGAGGTTTAATAACGGCGGTTTGGGCCACTCTGGGCTCGTGCCGGACCAACGATCGAAGAAAAACCTGCTCCAGTAATGAATTTCCTCTCGAAGCGCGCTCAACTTATCACCGGCCCGGCCGCCCGGCTTCATTAGTGCCGAACACCGATAACACACGGGAACATCGCCAGCACGGGAACGGCGGGTTCCGTCAACGCTTTTTTTTTTTTTTTCTTCTTTTTCTCAACTTAGGATTGTTTGAGAAAAAAAAAGAAGAAGTAGAGGAAAACGGTGGAATTAAGAAATAAGTCTTTAGATCTTAAGTTTAAGACCTTTTGGACCTCCTCCAAGCGCACTTAAATAACATAGAAACGGCGGGTTCTGTCAACGTTTTTTCCCCCCTTTTTCTCTTTTTCTCAACTTAGGACTTTTTGAGAAAAAAACAGAAGGAAAAAAAGGAAGATCTTTCGGTGGCTGGAAAACGGTATAAAATTGGCAGGGCAGTATCCCATACGCCACCCGTAAAAAAAAGTACCGGTACAAAAAAAGAAAGCCCGATTAAAACGCCTAAAACACGCCAAATATAAACCGAAGCCTGAACCTCTGCTTCCTCAGCAAACGGTGGCGTCGGATTGCAGAGTGGTTAGGCTAGCGGGCACGAGATCGAGAGGTCACGGGTTCGATTCCAGGCTAGACGTTGTGTCCTTGGGAAAGGCACTTTACACGACTTTCCTCACTCCACCCAGGTGCAAAATGGGTACCTGACTTCGGTTGGGGAGGTAAAAGGCGGTGGAAGAAGAGGGATGTTTTCACAACTTTCAGTTTAAGACATCGGAGGAGTTTGAGAAGTTTGGGCCCAGACTGTCCAGTCGGACATGATGCTGTAAGTTTAGCGGGGCCTCCGAGGATCGAACCAATCTCGCGGGCGGGAGGATCGGTAAAAACTCATTAAGAAGTTCGTCTGACGAAGTTGGCGGAGAATTACGAGACGGCCCCGCGCTGCTTATTAACGACAGGCTCAATCTCACGGCCAAAATCACCCGCGACGCTCCGACTCGCCAGTCAAGTTCGAGGGGATACCGGCCGGTTTGCTACAAGTACGTCTGCCACATTGGCTACACTAAACTTGTGTTACTGACACATTTGTTACATTTACCTCTCACCCTTATTATATTTATTTATTTGCAAACTCGTGTCCGAAGGCTGATTGCAAAAGAACGAACACCAAAATAGTACACCGTAGAAAATGTCTAGTCTATAGATTTGATGTTTCTATGCAAATTGCTGAGAAGCTTGACATTTTTTAAGGTAGTGGCCAAAGCATAGTCCCACATTTTAAACATTTTAAAGTTGGTTTTGTGATTATGGTAACTTTTAAAAAAAGCCTGTTTCAGGATAGATACACCTATAAATATTTCCCCCAAATCACCCCGGAAGTTAACTCGACAGACAGACAAGTTCAAGTTGAGCTGACTGGCACGGTACAGACTCTTTGCTACATGTACGTCTTCTTTTCGCCTTTGCCACACTAAACGTCTGTTACTGACAGATTGGCGACATTTGCTACATTTGTAGATGTACCCATGTATGACGAAACCTCGTCACTAACGGATTGAAAGCTATGACTGCTTTTCGTTTTCACGGTGACAACTCAACAAAAATTATCCACTCAAAGTATCTTCCGATAAAGAAGCCGCCAAAAAGAGTTGAAAATTCAGTTCAACATGAGCGAAATGGACATAAAAAGAAGAAGCAGCCCAGGATGTGTGAACCGTTTGCCGGTCGTCTCGGATTTGCCAAGAAAAACGCGCGGATTTACCCAGGAAATGGCGACCCGAGACAGCTCGGAAGGCTGCGGCTTTATGAGCGGCAAATCAGGAATCTGCCGAGACATTTTCCAAGAAAAAGGGCTTTACAGAAGCAGAGGCGACCCCGAACCAGCCTGGGGTGATCAGAGTTGCTAAACGCGAAGCCGTCCTGCAACTCTTTCTCCGCTTGTTAGTAGTCTCTACCAGACTAACTGCGCGGGCTATAATAGGGAGATATTTGCCAGGGGAGTTTGGCCGCCTTGAGGTTGACTGGCCGCGCTTCGGAGGGGGGAAACTAACCCTCCCGCGGACCGACTCTACTGGCCAGCTATTCCCTTCTTTTGCCGAATTCTACCATCTCCATACCCCAAGAAAAGGAGCTTTGCAGAAGCAGAGACGACCCCGAACCAGCCTACGCGGCAAACTGTACTTTCTCCCGGACCAATCCCCTGGCGTGTATATCTTTCTATTTGGCCAATTTCTACTCTTTCCAGTCGCTTTCCGAAGCCTGGTAGAGGCTACTTTTGCCGAATTCAAACGATCCGTACCCCAAGAAAAAGAGCTTTACAGAAGCAGAGACGACCCCGAACCAACCTGGGGTGATCAGAGTTCCTAAACGCGCGCCGTCCTGCGAGTCTTTCTCCGCTTGTTAGCTGGAGCCGAAGTTACGCGAGTGTTTACTGAGTCCGGTCGCGACACCGGGGGGACGCAGAGGTGCCCAATTCCAACTAACGAAATTTCGCGACTGCCGCGGCGGATTTCGTTAAAGCCTTGCCGAATGTTTACTCTTGATTGGCTCAACAGATTTGAGATATTAGACGTTGCAGGGATGCCCAGGGCGGGTGATTACGCCGGGAAGCGCTCCGGAGGCGGCGACTTTCCGCGCGGACTAATCCCCGGGACCGGCGCGAGCGGTAATTGGGTATTCCAGACTCGCCGCGAAGTTTCCGCCGACGCGCAATTATCTGCTTCTTCAGCCTCCCAGGTGCGGAGAAGTTTTTTGGGGGATGATTTAGGAGGAGCTGGGCTGTGGCGGGACGCACCGGTCCTAGCGGCCCCCGTAGCCGGCCCCGTGGGCCCTCACCCGGCCCCTCTGGGCCCACGAACTGGCCACGCGCGTCGCCGCGGATCCGTCACCTCGACTGGCGGCCGGGGAACGACGCAACCTGTCGACGTTCTTCCTAAACAAAGTCCGTACGCGTCATCCAAACTTTTTTGGAACGACGCAACTTGTCGATGTTCTTCCTAAACAAAGTTCGTACGCGTCACGGTCACTCACCACGACTGTTGGGGAACGACGCAACATGTCGATATTCTCACTAAACAAAGTCCGTACGCAGACTGTTGGAGAACGATTTAAGTTGTCGATATTCTCACCAAACAAAGTCCGTTATACATATACATACGCGTCGCCCCGAATGCCGCGGGGGCCGACACAACTTGTGGATATTCTCACTAAACAAAGTCAGTCCCCACGACTACTGTACTGTTCCATCCGACGCATCCTGTCGGTATTTCTCATCAAACAAACGGCTGACGTAGTTTATCGATCAGCGGACGGCGAGTTTCTCCCTCGTGAGTTCGATCTGTGCGTTTCTTCCCGCTGGTTAATTTCTGTCCAGTGTGTTATCACGTGCGCCAGGCGGAGGGGGTGATAAGAAAAGGAGGGGGGGCAGTTACCGTATCGGACAGAAGGGTTTATGGTATATGTGATAAGGGGGTGATAAAAGCCTTCCTGCTTCCGGTCAAGAGTTCGGAGAGGTCAACGTCCGTTCGCACGGTCACAGGACGGTCAAACCGGAACAGATACCAAGCAGATTCTGTGGGGCAAGGGGAGTCTATATTGGCAGCCTGTATCCGTTGGCATTGTTTATTTTACTAGTATTTATTTATTTATTAGTTCAGCTGTACAACATACAGCCAGGGTCGCCCAACTAGTTACGAGACAGGACAAGAAGCTACATAATATATGGGCAGGGCCGTCAAATCAAAGTCATCAACTCAATTACATATACACGATATTATCTGTACATAGTAGACAAAAGCTAACATTGGCATTGGCCGCATGTAGGACGGCCCTTGGTTACAGGAGGCCAATATAGACTTGCCCCACAGAACCTGCTTGGAGATTACATGTATATATGTCCGACACCAAAAACGTCGTGATCATATCATGGAGATGGCAACAAAAACACCTCAGCATCCGAAATTGGTAAAATTGCTCTGCTTGAAGAGTAACACGTACGTGCTGTGGCAGGGGCGCACAGCGTCACGGACCCGTGAAACGGCCCACGCCTGACGGTAAAGTAGTGATTGAGATCGCGCCTCTTCCCCGGGCCGATATCTGCCTGCGTGACGCATTATCTGTTCCCGATACAAGCGGCGCCGGGCGGGCTTCCGGAGGGGGCGCACCGGTAACGATCCTGGGGGATGGGGAGGGGAGGGAGGCTCCGTTATACAAGCCTGGAGAGGGTAGCTTGGACAGCTTAAATTTGGGGAGAATAGTCACGTTTTGTGCAGTGATTTTAGCCTCGCAGAATGCAGCAAATTGCCAAGAGTTAGATTTCATTTTTTTTCACCTGTCCAGGTAGGAATAAATTTCTTCTGTTTTTTTGGTGTGTGTTAAACGTTTGTTATTTTTTCGGTCAAAAACCTGGCATGTAAATGGAAGAGCCTGATCTCTGCCTTGGCTGTTGTGACAAACGACCGCCGCCCCCCGCGCGTGAGCGCCCGGCTCAAGTCGTAATCTCGCGTAATCTCGCGCGCTTCTACGGGATTAGCGTTAAGACAACGTGCATTAGGCACGCGTCGTGTTCAGAGCCGCTTGAGCCGCGCAGGACACGTAAGGGGGGGGGGGATGTGATGTAATGTTCCTTCAAAAATATAACAACAAATATAACATACGTATAGCAAAGCAATCAGAGAGGACGGACGTTGTCTACTTATGCTGAGGTCACATTTCCAAACCGGGGCCCGACCGGGCTCTCTTCTTCTTCCTTTCAATGCCCACGTTTATATGTGCTAAACATTCTGGCATGTCGAGGTCAGAGGTGTCTCTGATTCGATTGTGCGGACCTCTGGCTGCTTCGATTAACGAAAAATCAACAAGTTATATCAAAAATATACGCAAACAGTTCCCATTATTGATTTTTTAAAAACTTTTTGTGCTTTGATGTGTTTTATATAATACCTTTCGTTCCATAAGACTGCCCGACCGGGCCCTGGTTTGAACTGTGACCTTAGCATAATGTAATGTTACATCAGATATATAACAGCAAGGCAATCAGATAGGACGGTCTTTATCTCTTTGGGCACACTTTCAACTAAACGGCGACCAAAATTGTACTAGTATTTGTGCGACCCTTGATTTTATAATCGAACATGATGCGCGATGTTGAAATACCATCTACAGAAAACAAAGATACGCAAAACATTTTTGAAAATTTGTTCTTTCTGTATGAAATTCGTTGAGCAATCTGTCCAACTAACTTAGAGACGCTCAGCGGTTGCAGCCTCTAGAAGTAAAGTTCTGCAAGCAACAAGAGCAGCGCTAACTCGTATGGCAACGCTGTGTACATGGTTATTGGAAAACAATAAAGCTTTGAACAAGCTGCACTGCAGAAGTGTGGACACGTCTGGACCGGTAAGTGAAGATCATTCTTCATACAAGATATGATCTGAAGACGTGCCTCAAGGAACCGCGTTGACGTCTTATAGTGGAAGAGGTTGAGCAGGTGGAGAAAGAAGGAATAGAGGATGAAGTGCACTGAGATGGAATCTTGGAAAAGGGCGAACTTTTCTTTTTCCTGTCACCAGATGCGATTGGCTGAGAATCTTAAAGGATGAAGCCGCGTTGCGCTATCAGCTGTCAAAAGACTCAACAAGCATTGCGCTTCGAGTTCGACGGAAGAGAGAAATTGTGAAGAAAACATGTTTTTGTGATAGATATGTGTTTGATCTCTTGTACATGTATTAGGGGTGACGTGAAGCCTGTTACTGTGCTGTACAGGCCCGGGTAGTTAGCGTGTACTTGTGACGTGAAGCCTGTTACTGCCTTGCCAAGGCTCGGGTAGTTAGCGTGCAAGCCGTCGCGTGTAGCTGTGACGTGAAACCCGTTACTGCCTTGCCAAGGCTCGGGTAGTTAGCGTGCAAGCCGTCGCGTGTAGCTGTGACGTGAAACCTGTTACTGCCTTGCCAAGGCTCGGGTAGTTAGCGTGCAAGCCGTCGGGTGTAGCTGTGACGTGAAACCCGTTACTGCCTTGCCAAGGCTCGGGTAGTTAGCGTGCAAGCCGTCGCGTGTAGCTGTGACGTGAAACCTGTTACTGCCTTGCCAAGGCTCGGGTAGTTAGCGTGCAAGCCGTCGCGTGTAGCTGTGACGTGAAACCTGTTACTGCCTTGCCAAGGCTCGGGTAGTTAGCGTGCAAATTAAGCCGTCGCGTGTAGCTGTGACGTGAAACCCGTTACTGCGTTGCTAAGGCTCGGGTAGTTAGCGTGCAAGTCGCCGGTAACGTGAAACCCGTTACTGCTTTTCCAAGGCCCGGGTAGTTAGCGTGCAAGTCGCCGGTGACGTGGAACCCGTTACTGCTTTTCCAAGGCCCGGGTAGTTAGCGTGCAAGTCGCCGCGTCCCTCTCGC
This sequence comes from Branchiostoma floridae x Branchiostoma japonicum, assembly GCA_013266295.2. Taxonomy (NCBI): domain Eukaryota; kingdom Metazoa; phylum Chordata; class Leptocardii; order Amphioxiformes; family Branchiostomatidae; genus Branchiostoma; species Branchiostoma floridae x Branchiostoma japonicum. The sequence goes on along the minus strand of CM023831.1, from coordinate 434,817 downwards.
GTATCTTAATCCCCTGAGCCGGGGGATTATCCTGATCCGGGTGCGATGGCCCCCGATTGCTCAGGCGCCGCTCCAAACCCGCGTCATCGCCCGCTCAAGTGTCCCGCTGGTTTCCTGGGGGGACTCCGGCCGTGCTGGGCATGAGAAAAGCAGTCTTCACGCAGATCTTTTGGTAGTACTCTGGGTACAGACCTCCTCTGGCCAATTGGATACTGTTTTTTGCCACCGTAGGATCTGCTTTGAGATTAGGCGCGAGTTGAGCCCGCTTTGCCGGGCGTTTCCGTTCGGAAGTGTGAGAGACGGTGTTGCCGGGAGTTCAGGGCGCGCCGCTCCGCGTTTACCCAACACGCACCCAGCCGCCGGGCCCTGTCATCACCCGCCTCGGGCCAGCCGACACACCCCGCCCGCACAGTCGCCCTGCGTGCCGGGCAGAAATTTCAATTTCCAAGCAGATTTTTCGGTGTCAAAATCGTAACCAAACATACAGGCATTGTCCAAATTTGTTTGATACTGTCTGGTCCTGACAACTGACCACCATGTACCAATGCCTGAAGTGTGGACGATCGACTGTGTGCCTCAACTTTCGGACTCAGAAGCCACATTAGGCCACACCCCGTGACATGCGTGAATGAGAAAACTGACAGTCATCTTCGATTGCGAAGGACTACTAAGAAGAAGAAGTCTGGCCACCTTGCATACTGCCAGTCTGTTGGTTACGATTAAGAAATTTTACATCAAGGCACCAGCCGCTTTTCCGTCTACGTTCGCAGAAAATCGTGGTGCGGCTGTTGAGAGGGTCAGCAGAGGCTGCGGAGAGTGTAGCTTTGGTCTAGCCTCTACCAGGCTTCGAAAAGCGGCTGGAAAGAGTATTGGCCAAATAGACAGATATACACACCAGGGGATTGGTCCGGGAGAGAGTACAGTTTGCCGCGTCCGAAAACTGTACTCTCTCCCGGACCAATTCCGTGGTGTGTATGTCTATTTGGCCAATTTCTACTCTTTCCAGCCGCTTTCCGAAGCCTGGTAGAGGCTAGCTTGGGTCCTCCGTACGTTAGGATCGCCGCAAAGCCGCCGTGCGTGCCAGGCAGAAACCTTACATCAAGGCACGAGCCGCCCTTCCGTCCACAGAACACCGCCCCACACAAACACCTCTGGTGGAACCTGAAACACTGCGGGGGTGATCTCAAAGCAGATACGGGGAGGAAAGATCGTAACATTATCTTAGTGTGTCCTCAGTCCTACATTTGTAACCTGCAAGTGCCACCAGAAACGACACTGCAGTGTTTTATAACTAATTAAGACGTCAAGACTTCAACCTCCTTGATTAGATGAATGGGACAAGTCACAGAGACTCGCCCCAACATCTGTTTGGAGATAAGGACTGAGGGATTGTAGCGGTTTTGTGGCCATTTCGTCCAACTCGCCACAAACAGGCTACAAAGCGGGCGGACCGCCGGCGCTTCCTGTTGCCGCTATCTGCCGCTGTTTTGCATGCCGAGAACATAAATCGCAGGTGATCTCCTCAGGTGTTGGGATCAAAGGCACCGCCCGGCTCAGGTGTCCTCCTTGTCTTACCCCGTCGGCAGGTAAGAGGACAGGTACGACCACCCTGAGTGCCATCCTTAAATGGACATCTTTTCGTCTGGAGGAGTTGGAAATGCGAGGAAGGATTTCTTGGAATGCAAAACCTTTTTTCCAACAGCGAGTTTTGTGCTTTGAGGAAATTACATCTTTTAAAATTTTGCTTAGTGTTATATTTCAAACTGTGCTTTATTTTATGTCCTCTTAGTATTTTTTGTTGTCCACGAAGTCTGCTTTCCGTGTGTCACCACGTATGGAGCTGAGAACACCGCTTTCGTGTGATTCCGATCTAAGCTTTACATATACAAAACCGCGCACATCCCATGGAATCACTTTGTTTTCTTCAATACTGTTACCACAGGACGGTTGTTGAAGGCCTGTGGACACGGGGTTTTCCTGTTTGACGATAATCAAGCAAAATCGACCGAACGCTCTTCACCTTCGCTTATTGATGATGGAAAGGTTGCCAACAAAAACCTAAAGCGCAATTTCCCGCGCTCTGAGCCGTTTCTTCAAGACGGTAATGACATCGCCACCGCCAGACGTGTCGTCTTGGGAGTCTCCAGCGTCTTAGATCGGCTTGAGAAAGTGTCATTATGACAAGACGCGGATGGATGGATCCTTGAGGAAGGAGAAATCCCCGGCTGTCTGGACTCGGCTGCTGCTGGCGTCGTGCAGAATCCGGACGTCTGAGGAGCCAATCCGGACGTCTGAGGAGGCATTAGGAACAAAGGTGCGCGGCGCGCGGCAACAGCTAATTTCCCGCCATTGACGTGTGCCGCGGCTGGTGACACCGCCTGACCTCCAGCTGGGACGGCTACGTCACTAACGAGGCACCGGCTCAGACTGTTATGTCATTTCTAAACGATATTCATTAACTTTGTTCACTGGAACCACCAATTTTAAATCATTTACTTGATCCAGTTAACCACCAGCAGTGAGAATTTCAATATAACGCCCTTGGATCGAGTCGAAGGAATTTTAACTAGGAATAACACAGAATTTTGAGGCGGTCCCCTGTACGTGCCACAGCCTTGTCAAGTGGTCGAGACAAGCGTCGCCTCGGTAAGGTAAATTTCCTTGGAGATCGGGAGAAAAACAGAAAACACCGCCGAACTTCTAAACCGCCGGAAGTCCTGAAGTTTGTTGGCGCGCCTTCAGATTTACCGGCCGGGCGCGAAGGTCGGAGCGGAGGCGGGGGAGACGGCACCGGTGGTCCCCGAACATCAGCCCGGCAGCCGCCTCGCTACAGGCACCGGCTGGCCTCGGTAGGCCTCAACTGTGTTAGCCTGGATGCTACACTGTTGCCAGGGCCCCAACAAACCATTCCCAGTCTGCTTCATGGCCAACATGTCCCCAAGGAAAATTGACCACTACTCCTCAAGTTAAGGAATAATAATTCAGAAAAAAAATGCAAAAACGTTGTTTTACTTTGGGGCATGTTTTCCCTGGATGCATTTTCACATGCTCCTACTTTCGCTCAAAAATAAATATTTACACGCTTTAAAAGCTACCCATCGTACGCATACGGCAAGTTACCATTTGCTAGATTTAATCGAGCCTTAGCTTAAATCTTGCACCATAGGGCTAAAATGACGTCTTTAGTTTTAGTTTATTTGAAAGTTTATTGCAAGTTCTTGCCTCTAGTGGGATAATTGCAAGTACAGGTAGAGGTAAGATGAAAATAAAGCATGGACAACGGATAACAATAAGTATGTGACTACTCTTACTACTAAACACTAAATTCTAACTTATTGGGTTCGACTTCTTTTTAAAGACGTGCTCCAGCGAGCTGAGCTGTTTTTGCCGGTAATCCCGGGGGAGTTTGGCCCGCCGCCAAGCAGCAGGGCCGGCGCGTGTGGCCCCGGGGCAGCCTCGGCAGCTGATTTACGGGGTGACAAGTCTCCGGCAGGTTTGGCGGCGTCTCGCGCGGAGCCGCCGCTCTGACGAGGCGATGCTCGGATTAACGACCGGGCCGGGAGCCTGGCAGCCAGCCATCGTGATGGCTGGTTCATGAAGATGGTTCTTGAAGTTCTGTATCTGTATCTGTATAGCCGGTATAACCGCCTTTCGGCGGAACACACCAGCTTCTGTATCTGTATAGCCGGTATAACCAACCGCCCTTCAGAGTAACACACCAGCTTCTGTATCTGTATAGCCGGTATAACCACCCTTCGGCGTAACACATCAGCTTCGCAGGTACGCGGCGCGGCGGCAGCTGGCTACATTACACCAAACAAACTGTTAAAACTAACCTTGGGGAGTGTTTTACCGGCCCCAGTCTAGTTGATTCTTGATGATGGCTGGTTGTTGGTTCGTGAATTTGGATCCAAATAAAGTCAAAGCCATCGTAGGCTCTGTGGTATCCAGGTCCGTGCTTTATCCAGAACCATGTACATCAGGCGCAGTTCTGGATAGTCCAGGTGGGAAGATCTAGCATGTCAGGACCGGGTCGGTAGCCTCGCAGCCAGGCCATCGTGATGGCTGGTTTTCGGAGTTGGTTCTTGAAGATGGCTTGTTCTTGGTTCGTGAAGGCTGTTCAGCTAAATGTGGATCGAAATAAAGTCAAAGCCATCGTAGGCTCTGTTGTATCCAGAACCGTGCTTATATCCAGAACCATGTTCATCAGGCACAGTTCTGGATAATCCACGCGTATCCAGAACCGTGCCTGGGGCAAATCTACGTTCTTGGATACACGGAGACTATCCAGAACTGTGCCTTATCCTAATTTCAGCATAGAACCAGATAGGCGCGGTTTTGGATACGATAGGCTCGCCGGTATCTCTACAGTGCTGTGCTGTGAGTTTTGCCCGCCCGCCCAGGTCCACTAGCGCACGCCCAGCGATTTTACGATTTCAATTCGTTCGCCTACGAAGTTCACAGTTATGACTGACAGTTGTGACTGACAGGGCGAAATAATAACATTTTAGAGATTTAGTATGTCAGGAGTGGCGTATGCTTAGGTTTGGGGCCGGTAAAACACCCCTAAGCCGGCCTGTGGAGAATGGTAACCAGGCTAGACTGGGGCCGGTAAAACACCCCTAAGCCGGCCTGTGGAGAATGGTAACCAGGCTAGACTGGGGCCGGTAAAACACCCCTAAGCCGGCCTGTGGAGAATGGTAACCAGGCTAGACTGGGGCCGGTAAAACACCCCTAAGCCGGCCTGTGGAGAATGGTAACCAGGCTAGACTGGGGCCGGTAAAACACCCCTAAGCCGGCCTGTGGAGAATGGTAACCAGGCTAGACTGGGGCCGGTAAAACACCCCTAAGCCGGCCTGTGGAGGCTAGTAACCAGGCTAGCTGGGGCCGGTAAAACAGCCCTAAGCCGGCCTGTGGAAAAGGGTAACCAGGCTAGACTGGGGCCGGTAAAACACCGCTAAGCTGACCTTGCGGAGGCTGATTACCAGGCTATCGGTCTGGCGACCTCCGTGGCGTCACGGCGGAGCGCCCTGCAGTTTGTTAGCGCCTCGGAGGCGTCCGGGCAATCATCGCGCCGACACTCCCTCCTAAACACCTAGCACTTACCCAGGTCAGTCCGCCGGCTGGAGGACACGCCAAGCGAACTCCAACTGTTGGATCCAGAACCGTGCCTATCTAGTTCTATGCATGAACGGGTTAGGGTTAGGATCAGGCACGGTTCTGCTGAGTCTAGATCTCTAAGTATAAAAGAAAGAACCTTGGCACCTGGCACGGTTTTGGATACGCGTGGACTATACAGAATCGTGTTTGAGCATGATACTGGATAAAGCACGGTTTTTGATACAACAGGAAGCTGCAACTTCTCGGATTCGGGTTCCTTGGTGCTTTACTGATTTTGTAAACATACAACACGACATATACCATTCTGGACACCAAAACGTACATGTATTTTGTCAGAAAACAGCTGTCGAAAGCACTTGCCATCCTAATTTGTTTATTTCACACGCACGCCCCAACGATATTCTGCAAGAATCGGAGAACCAAGGAATCACAATGCTGTGGCCTTGGCGTGTGTAGCTGATTACCATTCTAGACACCAAAATGTTCATATTTTAGCACAAAACAGTTGCCGAGAGCCTTGTCCTACTCATATTTTCATTTAGCACGCCGTACATTCATAGATTCACCGATGTTCTCCAAAAAAATCGAACCACGAAATTACAATGCTTTGGCCTCCTCGCGAAGCTGATTACTAGCGTAACCCCCCCCCCCCTCTCTCACGTTTTGATGTACGCGGCTTGTATTGATTTCCTCTGCGGCCCAGACGAGCTGATGAGCCGCCGGGCCCGGAGCTGAGCCGCCGCCGCTCCGCCACGATCTGCCCGCTGATTGGGGCCGCCCGCTCGATCAGCTAGCTACCCGAACACACGCCTCCCTCAGGGCAAACCAGGAAAGTAAAAAAAGAAGAAAAGTTTTTAAAACTTCCTTCATCGGAAAGTGCCGACAGAAATCGACTTGTCTGTCGGCGGCAGACATCGATCCTTGGGGGATCAATAACGACGGCGATAAGGGAGGGAGGGACAGGGACAATCGGTCAGAGGCCCTGAAGACAGTAATGTAACGCGACAGTAACGCGGTGGTGACGCAAAAGTAACGCAGTAGGAGTGCCAGGCTTAGGCATTCACTTGTCGGGCGACAAGCATCAGTCATTGGCGGAGCAATAACGACAGCGATAAGGGAGGGAGGGACAGGGACAATCGGTCAGAGGCCCGAACACAGCAGGAACGCAGTGGTAACGTGGTAGTAACGCGACAGTAACGCAGTAGTGACGCAGTAGTAGCACCAAACATGCAATTGTAGGGTGGCAGACCCTACTTGTTGTTGGACTGATAAGGACAGCGATAAAGGAGGGAGGGACAGGGACAGTCGGTCAGAGGTCCAAAAGACAGTAACGCGACAGTAACGCAGTGGTGACGCACCATACAGAAACATACAGACGCAAAGTGTCGTTCACCCTGATTGCGTCTGCTCTGGTGTCGGCGCGTGCCGTTGACAAATCAGCATGCAAACAGGACAAGAACAGGATGTTACGAACGGACGAACAGACGACTTGGTGGACTTCAAACTTTCAAACGGCTAAGATGCAATCAAGCAGATGTAAGGCTAGTAGGTTAGTTCTGACGGGAGTGTGTGAGTGAGTGAGGAGTGAGTGAGTGAGTGAGTAAGTGAGTGAGTGAGTTCTGACACACGAACAGACAGCTGTCGGTGCCCCACGCAGTTCTGAAGCCTGTAGCCTCTTTGTCAAAGTCGCTTTGTAATTGCGGAGAGGACGAAAGCGACTCGGCAGCTAAAACAAGTTGGGACAGCAGACAGCGCAGTTCCGACCGGGCGTCCCGTGCAGCAATCAACCCCGCCGCGCAGCCGATATTTCCCCGGAAGCTGTCAGATCCGTGCGGCGGTGTAATCCAACACCGTCCGGTCCGATAACGGCGGCGCGGCGGGTCATTATCGGCCGACCGACCGCGGATCGATGCGCGCCAACCCCCTAGCCTCGGTGCCAGACTGTTCGCAGGGCCTACACTGGCTAGTTCCTCTGTTCCATGGCCAACATGCCCCCCAAAAAATTCAGGCTATCCTTCGCAGACTTCTTGAAGCGGCGGCGTTTATTTTATTGGGGGCGGGGGATGATACGCGTTTTTTTACTCGGCATACGCCTTTTTTTAACGCCACAGGAGTTATACCGTAGAGGGAGTTACGCGGCAGATACAGCCCTTCCACCGATCAAGACCCTCCCACCGAAAAGAAACCGCCGCTCTAGCCGCTCGCAGAAACAAACGGCACCCCGCTATAGAAGTCTGCACAGGAGGCTAGATCGATGTAAGAAGGTTTGTCGGTGTCGATGCCAGCCCGTGCGCTCGTGAGCGGCGTTCGATTCGCGCCATCGGACTGCCGGGAACGGGGGGATCGTATTTCACCGGGCCGGTGACGTCAGGGGGCAGAGGTTAACTGCCGGGAGTATGGAGACGATCCGGCTCCCGTCCGATACGCGTTCCCGCCACATTCTTTACCGTCAGATAAAACCCCGAAACTGGCGGGGGAAACGCGGGAGATTGGGGGAAACGCGATCTGAGATTATTTGAGCCGGCCCAGCCGTCCGGCTACGTGACTTTTGCCCAGATTGGCAGCGAATGACGTCACGGATCGCAGACGACCGCTGCACGTTGCCGTGGCAACGGCACCCGGTGCCCGCGCTGGCCCGCGCCCGCCGCCTTCCGCCCGTCAGGTTCAAGTGCAAGACGTGCTGACAGCGCGGAGACGCCTGTCTTCACTCGGGCCGGGGCAACGCGGTGCGGCGGTTCGTGTCAAACGCTGTTTCTTTTCTTACTTGTGAACGTTGAAACAGAAACCAGCAGAACTTGTTTTATGGCCATTGATTTTATTTCTGTTTGCAACTTTAATTTGACTAATAACTGACCCTTGAGTGAACTGAAGAATAAAATGAATTTAAAAAAAAAAAGGATTATGTTTTGCAGTCGTGATTTTTCGGGTCCAAGTCTATTTTCATGATTTCGCAAAGCTTTGTGGATCTTCCTATATTGCTAACTTTTCAATCCGTCTCTCTATTCTTTGTCTCTCAATGTACTTTAATACACCAATTCACTGTGTTCTTGCTACTCTGTTTCCAAATGTGAGGCTATGCTTTCTACCACACAGGCTCCGACACGTATGTTGCCGAATTTGAAAATATGTTTACCCTCATACAGACTACTATGTTGCTGAATCTGAGTCTATATTTACTATCACATAGAGGCTATTTTGTTTCCGTATCTTAGGCTCTCACACAGGCTCCTATGTTACTACTATCAGCCAGACTGTTCTGTTGCCGAATCTGAGGCTATGTTTACCCTCACACAGGCTGCTATGTTGCAGAACCGCGGGAGGCTGGTGGAAAAGCGCGGCGGACCCGGCGTAGGGCGCAGGCGCGAAGAGAACCAGTCCGATGATGGAGAGAACGCGGGAGAAGCTGACGAAGAACACGGCTCGTCCTCGGGGAAGAAGAGGTGAATATTTTACGCCATGTCTTCCTTACTTCGACAAGGAAAACAATAACGTTTCTCCAAAAACTTCAGTGTACAACTTGGTTGACCGGTCACTTATGTAAAATTGGCGAATTGGCCACAATTTCATGTTGTCTTTTTATCCTAGTTTTCCTTTTTCATACAGCCCAAAACAAAACAAAACAAAAACATTTTTTATCGGTTTTGTTGCAATTCAGTTGTTCATTTGGCAATCCCAACGGCCACTTCTTGCTTTGTGGGTGAAAAATTCATTTAAAGCAGGGACTTCGGTGGTTGTAGCGATACAAGAGTGCACTGTGATTGGTGACACGTCATCTAACCGCGTGACGTATTCCCTAGCAACCTATCGTCCATCATCTCGCACCTGTACTGCAGCGCCAGCAGCGCTAGCGGCGGGAGTGGAACTGCAGGGGACCGTGCTGCCGCGTCATCGCCCAACGACAGCTCTTCCGGTAGGTAGAGAAAACTTAGTTAGTTAGGTAAAGAAAAAAAACAAGTGAAAATACCAAATAAACAAATAAACACTCCAAAACAATGAAGCCTAGAATCTAATTATTTCTGCCGTTTGCAGAATTTGTTAATCTACTTATTCAAATCAATCGGATACAATGGAGGCGGTTCCAAACAGGTGATATACTAGTAGATTAACAGCAAATGGACAAGAAAGAGGAAATTTGAAAGAATTTTTTTTAAAAATGGACGGAACAAGGAAATTTTGAAAGAGATCGAACAGAAATGGACAAAAGAGGGAGAAATTAGTGAGCAACTAGCAGCTTTTTGAACTGCAGGGGCCAAGTTTGTTTGAGACTTCAGAACATTCTGATACATGTATAACGCTACAGCTACATATCGCCTGAAGTGTTTATCTTCTATTTACATTGAGTGTTTTGTGAAGAGTAACTGTCCAAACTTTTTTGTGTCAAGTGGCGTTATGTAGAACGAAGTTTGGCACTGAAGTCACTTTATGTATATTACAGACAGCTAAAGATCCTTTTTCATGGCAAATTCTACCAAAGCATGCCCCCAAACTGATGTCGTTATCCATAGAAGTGCATTAGAGCGGCCTTCCCGCAATCTTTCATCGGCGTTCCGGTGTGGGAGGCCCGTCAGACCAGGGCGGAGTGGGCGGGCCCCGTGAGGTGGGGGCCCGGGGGACGGGCCAGACGCCGGCGGGCGCGCGCAGCAGCCGGCCCGAGACGTGTTGACAGGCGCTACGCTCATTTAACCCGCTCGATAACTGACGAGGCCCGCCTGTATAATCTCCAAGCAGATCCTACGGTGGCAAAAAACAGTATCCAATTGGAGATCTATACCCAGAGTAGTGTCATTCAGCCACTTCTCCTTTAGCCAGTTGGATACTGTTTTTTTCCACCGTAGGCTCCGCTTGGAGATTACGCCTGTACACGCAAATACAAGTGAAAAGAAAGTGAAGGTGATCTCGAACCAGTTTAGCTCACTAAAGAGCTACTCTTCCACTGGTCGGTCGTGACAGAGAAGACAGACGCTATCTACAGTATTTACAGGTTCATTGTACCAGGGAAATTCCCCTAGCTCTTTTCGACAAGCACAATGAGCAGTGCACCACGACCCTAAGGACTGCGACCCTCTCCAGTAGCGTGCATGTCGGGTGAGCAACAGCCGGGATTCGAACTCCCAACCTCTTAGTCCAGAGTCAGGGTGGGAGTATAGCTACAGGAGAACAGTCTGCAGTAAAGACTAAATATTATCTCCAACACTAAAATGAATTGGGACTTGCCCAAATTTTCGGCTGACCCCGTCAACCTTGTTCACGGAATGGAACCGTCTACTCTTGAAACGTGACCGTAGTAGCGGGTCACACGTGCCATATAACTTGTGTCGCCCCCCGTCTCTGTTCAGGGTAGGTCTGTGAGCTCTAATGTAGAGGAAACAGAAAACATGTTTAATGACGAATTTTTCCCCATTCCAAGGTCATAAGACAGTGAAATTTTACAGACGCACTGCCCTGAATAAGTAAACTCGCTCGGCAAATGATTTTAAAAGAAGGACAAATAATTATCAAATATAGACAAAATAGCATAGCCAAATTACATTTGTGACAAGAATTGTACTCGAGCCTCCCACCCGAAGTCAGACTGACAGTAGGTAACAAAACATTCCGATGGTCACTCCTCCGCACAGTTTGACTGGCGGTTGGCACGGACGACTTTTATACTGTCATGTTCGATTAGGACGCCCCCCTCCCCCTCCGGAGGGTTTCGGTTTGCTGTGATTGACAGCTACGACTGATAGAGATTAGGAAGATGTCCGCCGACGATTTGCGCGGCTGTAGGCCCTGTCTGTCCTGTTTGACAGACAGCAATGACAGACGGCAACAGCAGGGAGTTAAACAACTGTTAGGACGTTCTCTCTTAGCCTCTACCAGGCTTCGGGAGGCGGCTGCAAAGAGTAGAAATTGGCCAAATAGACAGATAACACGACAGAGGAGTTGGCCAACGAGAGGGCACAGTTTGCGTGCGCCATGATATTAGTATTATCACACCTCATGACGCCATTTTTGTTTGTAACTGACAGGAGAGTAGAACGATATATGACGCATACATTGAGATTTATTCGTACCTCATGTGTAAAATGCACACGGTAGAATGCACACATTTGATTTCTACCTCATCACACCGTTTTTGTTTGTGATTGACAGAAAGGTAGAACGGTAAAACGAACACATTTGAGTTTTATATTTCCTAACGGCGTTTGTGTTTGATTGACAGGCGAGACGAACGGTAAAACGCATACATTTTGAGATTTTTACCTCCTAGCGCCATTTCTGTTTGTGAACGTTGTAGAACGGTAAAATGCATACATTGAGATTCTACTTGCTAACGTCATTTCTGTTTGATTGCCAGGCGAGACGAACGGTCTGGAGGGGCTGGGTCTGCGGGGCGTGCAGGGCAGGAAGCGGGGGCGTGGCCGGGCCGGGAGCGCGGAGAGGCGGGAGGCCGCCGGGCACGCCAAGCGGAGGCGGAGCGCCTCGCCGCCGCAGGGTGAGTACCTCCGTCCGCACACAACAGCTGCAAACACGGGAACTAGCTTCGCACCAGGCTCTGGCGGGGTAGCTAGTTTCCCCTGAACCAGCACGTCAGCAGAACGTACTGCGCCTGCGCAAAACCCTGATTTTTAACGTTTTTCGTTGGATGTTTGGTCAACGTTGCATCAAAATTTTGCCTGTTGGAGATGATATATCTTTTCCTATACAACATCTGAAAACCACAGACAGGCTGTCAACCTTATATGCTCTAATACAACCTTATATGAGACATTCTGCCAAAGTGCTATGCACAATACATTACGGGTTTCGCGCAGGTGCAGTACGTTCTGCCGACGTGCTCCCTGAGCTCTGGCGGGTGTTACTAGACTCCACAGGAACTAGTTTTAGGGGCAGGCTCTGACGAGGTCTCTTTCAACAACATTTGTGGAAGCCAAAACGCGGAAACATTCGCTAGTTCCAAATTATGTGGGGCCAGGGAACGCGTAGAAAATACAGCATATCATCAGCAAAAACATAACGATATTGAAACACCCTCGGAGGAGCCTGTTTCTAGGCTACCCCGTTCCTGCCTCCTAGGACGCCAACTGTTCCCCGCCAGGAAATACTCTCCCAGCAGAGGTTTGGGTTTTGGGCTTATTTTTGGCGTGTTTTAGGCCTTTTTATCGGGCTTTCTTTTTTCACTGAAATTGTGTGTTGGGTTGGGCGGAAACAAAATTTCATTGAAAAAAGAAAACCCGATAAAAAAGCCTAAGAACACGCCAAAAATAAGCCCAAAACCCAAACCTCTGCTTGGAGAGTAGCCAGGAAAGCCAACAGAACTAGGTTGCAAAATCAACATAAACACGGCTATATTAAAACGCCCACGGAGGTGCCTGTTTCGAGACTACCCCGTTCCTGCCTCCAAGGACGCCAACTGTTGCCCGTCACGATAAGCGCGCCGTCCGGCCCGCAGGTCCGGCTCAAGTTCAAAGCCGGCGGAGCGCGGGAGGACGGCGCCGGGCGGGGTTGAATGACGTTTTCATTCATAACAAGGGATTGGGGTTGAAGGTCGGCGTTTTGGGGGGCGACGGGTATCAGTTCACGTTAACGTCAGCGCCTCAGCGGTATCTCCAAGCAGATCTTTTGAAAAAAAAAATACAATGTACCAGTACAAAAAGGAAAGCCCTATAAAAAAAAAACGCCTCAAACACGTCAAAAATAATTATAAACTGAAGCGTAAACCTCTGGTTGGAGAGTAGGCGTTAGGAGCTACCTTTCTTCCGACAAAACAGAGCGGGCAGAAAATCTTATATTTCTTTTTTAAAGCAATAGATACCTTATGACGTTTTACCGCATTTCTAGCTTCAGGAAACTGATTATATTATATTTTCTTGAGAAATTCTTATCCTTGCCCCTTGTCCTCCCCACAGCCGACTCCCCTCCGGCGAACGGCGAGGAGACCTCGGCCGCGGCCTACCTGAGCTCCGACTACCGGCAGCGCCTCCTATCGGCGCTCAACAACGAGCAGGGCACGTACGAAGAGCAGCAGCAGCGCATCTACCAGCTGGCCAACTCCGTGGAGCCCGACAGGGGCGCGCAAGGTAAGCCGGGAACAATCACGTGATCATCACGTGATTGCCACGTGATCATGACGTAGTTGGTATGGTATATGGTAGTAGCTTCTAATATCACGTACGAGGATCAGTGGCACGCAGGGTAAAATGAGAACGCTCACGTGATCGTCACGTGATCATGACGTAGTTAACGCCCGTAGGTTTACGCACGCGTGTGAAATCATAATGCGAAAAATATTCATAACAGACTTTAAACAGTTGATATCTCTTTACTATAGCTAGTGGACACCAGCAATCCATTTCATACAATTGTGCATTCCCAATATGACCAGTCGCCATCTTGGATATATCTACCCCACCAAGATGGCGGCGGTGGCCACGTGGTAGGGTCGTGACGTCATGTGCGGACACCATATAAGGTAGTGCCTCTAGATGTAGATGTTACACTTTGCGTGTCTCACTGTGTCTGTTTTTCCCGCCACAGAAAACCCGAAAGAGAACGGCGTGAGCAGCCGGCGGTCCAGCCCGGGTTCCCCCACGGCAGGGGACGGTCCTGACCGGCCGCACAGCCCGGCCGCCGCCCGGCACAGCCCGCACAAACCGCCGCTACCGCCGCACATGGACCCCGCCGCCATCCCCAGGGACTACCTGGAGAGCGGCGGCCATTTCTTCACCCCGCACACGCCGCACATCGCACTGGGCGCGCACCTCAGGTTAGCTTTGGTCTGTTTTACTCAAATTTACCGTAGCACAAGTATTACTCTATTTGTACATGTACAGTATAGCTTCAACGCACACACGCTACCACACACACACACACACGCACGCACGCAGACGCACACACACACACGCGCGCGCGCACACACAGGCATACACACTCCTGATCTCCGTGTACATGCTGTGTCCATGTTCCCACCATTGGTCGAATATTGGAGTCACGTGTCCGTGTAAGTCACGTGTTCTAATTGGGTCATCCGTTATGAAGAAGGCCGAAGATTGGCTACAATATTAGCCTGTATTGGCGTAAGATTAAATGTTCTAATGTGTTAAACTGGTACTAACCATGTCGGTTCTTCTCTGACGCAGACCGCCGTTCCTGGGTTTCCCTCACCTGCTGAGCCCGGCACACCTGGGCTACACCTTCCTCCGCCCAGGTGAGACCACGCCTCAGGAGCTGCTGGCCAGGCAGAACGACCTGCTGAGGAAAAGGTGAGTCAAGACGTCAGCTTGCAGTTCCTTAAAGATACAGTTATAAAGACGCGTTTTTGGAGATTTTTCTAACAGGGAAAATGGAAGAATTCGTCGATATCGATATTACTCAAACCTCCTTTGTGAAAGACGAAGTAAGAGAAGATGCCGTCATTACAGATTTTCTTTAGATTAGGCCTATATGGGTGGCATTAGACGTGGTCATTTCACATTTCTTGGAGTTTGAGACAGTTCTTCAGAGGCTCCGTCGCGTTTGTTTTGGGGCTTTTCTTTCCACTTTGACTAGTTGACCACAGAATGCTGACTACATATTATCATGAAAGTTCATCTGTGTTGGTAGTTACATGTTTAAAGTTAAAACTTTTGATCCAACACAAGGTAGTTTCTCACCTAGAGCTGGTCTAAAGCTCTAGGTGAGAAATTGCCTTGTGTATATGTATATTGTTTCCTTCTACTCTAACTTTAGGATGTACGGTTTTTCTCACACCACGCACCCTAACCTCCTTTTTTTTCTCCTGCTTTTCTTCTCCAAAAGGTACGCAGACCAGATGAACACGGAGATCCTCCTACGTCAGCAGGAAGCGTTCCGGCGCTACGCCTCCCTGTCCCGCGAGCAGCAGCGGCGCCTAGCGGGCGAGCCGCTCACCGCAGTGCCGGGCGTCCTGCCGCCGGACCCGCACCTGATGCACCCGGCCTACGCCGCCGACTCGCCGCTGCTCTACCCGAGCGAGCAGGCGCGCAGGAACGCCATGTTGGTGCTACGTCACGCGCCCGAAGTCTCGCCCTCTCTCTCCCACTCTCGCGAGAGGGAGAGTCCGCCCGCCAGACCGCAGGAGGCGCCAACACACACCGAGTCCGAGAGCTTCGAGAAAGTTCCCAAGGAGGAGAGAGAAGCAGAAACACCTGAAGAAGGGCCGCTGGTGAACGGAGACGTTCCCCAAGACGCTGCCCCAAGACGCCCCGAGTCGCCAAGTGAAAGTAAAGACAGTGAAAGTGAGAGTCAGCCGGAGAGACCGAGCAGCCGAGACAGCAACGTCAGCTCCAACAACAACGAGTGCACCTGCAAGGGCGTGGCCTGTTGCCGGGACAACAACATCCGGGAACCCGAGGAGACCATCGCCAGCTGGACGGTTGATGACGTGTATCAGTTCATCAAGTCGCTCAGCGGCTGTTCGGAGTATGCGCAGGTGGGCAACTCGGTTGTGTCTTACAAAAATAAGATGCCTTCAAGTCCATGATTCGACACAAAATGACTTTGAGCATGCTCAAGGCACAGAAGGTTAGACATCAAGGTACATGTAGAACGTTACCCTTTTCTAACCTCCTAGATCCTTGATAATACAAAGTACACTTACAAGTAATTATAAATCAAGCAACTAGATAAATTCTCTGAAGTGTCAGATGTTTCAAATAGCATCCACTATCTTTCATGATTCGGTCACTGATGAAAATATTGGACGCTATCTGAAACGTCTGACTAGACTCTTCAGAGAATTCAGCCAGCTGCTCGATTTGTTTTGTATTACGTGTCTTCGGTTCTGAAAAAAATAAGAGTCCGGTTTTGAAACACAAGAACAGCATCTATTTTTCTGTCAGTTATAACGTTACCATCCCTGCCCTATCGGGCATATATATAGCCTGGAATCAGGCGCCTGTGGTGCAGAGTTTACAGTGGCAGTTGTGTAACGTGTATGTTTTGTTTCATCCCTGCCAGGCGTTTAAAGACCAGGCTATAGACGGGGAGACGCTGCCGATGTTACACGAGGAACTGCTGCAAAATCAGCTGGGCATGAAACTTGGGCCTGCGCTCAAGATACGTGCACAGGTAAGGGTCACGTCATCAATACTTGGGTTAACGTCATCGATCTTTGTGGAGACGTCATTCAACGGCAAACGGTCCCGTGTTTTGCACCGTTGCATATTAATTTCCGTTTTCGTTATAAGAACTATAGAAAACATTCTAGCGATTCTTTCTAGCGATGCATTCTAGACCTGCTTCTGTGTTACTTTTCTCTTAGAGAATCGAAAATAAAAGTGTTATACAACGACGTGGTATCCAGATATCTCTGTCACTTTTATAACAGTATCACAATAAAGGTCTTATAATTTATTCGTGGATAATTTAATTAATAGTCGTTTCACCAGTAAAACATTACATCTCGTGCAAGTTCCCATTTTTTTAAGTTGTTGTTCAGTAAAGAATTTTTTTTTAATGTTTTCACAGGTTGCTAAGCGACAAGGCCGGTGTTCTATCTGCTTCCACTGTCTGCACTGCCACAAGGGACAGAACAGCGTGACGTCAGAGGACCCCCCGCAGAGCCCCTCACCCGCAGCATCCTGCAGTTGAGACTTGAACTGCGAGGTGGCGCTCTCGGTAGCCACAGGATGAAGGCCAGCTATTGTAAATGTGCAAAGAAAACACAGTGTAGTGTGCATGTAGATAAGGTTTTGGTGACGTCATTTTACACAGTTCAGTAGAAGTTGCGTCATATAGGAAGCTGTTTAAATTATCTGCAGTTCTCTGTAACCTCGGTAGGCGACGCAATAGCCGTGGTGTGACGCTTTTTGATAGTGATTTTCTTCTACTCCGCTTTGCAGAAGTAAAAGGTAAACTCGGTAATATGAAGGCAGGTCCTTCTTGCTTTGTTAGTGACGTCATACTAGCACCCGACTTGTAAAATGCTGTACAGTGAGGATATGTTAGCGCTTAAAAACTTGTGTAAGCTGTACAAGTTAAGCCGTTTTACTTTTGGCTATAGGCTTGCTGTGTTTTTGGAAAGGGGAAGTTTGTTTACTGTGCGCTTCAGAGAAAAAGTATACATACTAGTAGCCAAAATAGTTAAAGCTATATATATATATATATACAGAGATTGTACAATATCTACTATATTTACATAACGGAAAGTTGCATATCCCGTATCCACTATACTAGCATGGCCACCATAGCTGTTCCGGTCTGAGTTGTGATGTTGCCGTTTGAGTACTTTCTACACTATAGCTAGAGTTAGTAAGACATGTGTTTTGTTTTTGTTTGTTTGTTTGTTTGTTTTTACCATCAACAGACCACAGCACACCAATAGAAAGTGAAATTGGAAGAAAAAAAAGGGAAGGCAAAATTAAACCACCACATGATGTCTACTTGGGAAGCTACTTGCGGTGGTACCTGACACAAAGTTGTTACGTCTTAGCCAACGAGAAACGTCTTCGTTGCTATGACAACGAAGACATAGAGTACTCGATGAAACGCCGTGTCCAAGAATTTTTGTTGTTCCTTACGTTAAATTCACATAATCTTAAACTTGTGTTAAAGATATTGTATCTCTCTTCAGTTTATCCAGAAGTTGTTATTGTCGAATTTTAGTTAAATCGTGAAGATGACGTTTGATGATGATTACCAAGGCAACCGTTTGTTTCTGTTCTTCTTAGCTTTACGATCTCAAGTTGATGCCAGCTTGTATATAGAAGTGTATAAAAGTGTGCATAGTTCCGTTTACTTCGTTTCACAAAGAGAACGTGCTGTATAAGTAAACGTTGTGTATAATAAAAGATGTATCTCAAAGCAAGTCTGTTTTTCTTTGCTGCGTTTTCATGGGGCTGGACGGACATTTAGTAATTCACGTTTTGTTGTATCCAGAACTGAGCGTATCTACAACCGTGCCTGGGGCAAATATACGTATTTGGATACGCGGAGACTATCCAGAGCCGTGCCTGATCGTACAACCCTAAGGCCTAACCCATTCAGGCATAGATCTAGATAGGCACGTTCTGGATACAATACGTTTTAGCTTGTTGCTTTTGGAAGACCATGGTTCCTCCCTGTCTTTGCTTTAAGGATATTTTACTTCAACAACCGATTAGATTTTCCAAATTCCCCCTTTTTAAAACATTTTCTTAGGCTACTAGTAGCGTTTCACATTAAAGAGGTCCATTTTAGACTCTTAAATGGATTATAATTTTCCAATTTTAGGGTCTTTTCAGGGGACTGCTTCAACCTCAAGTTCACCACGGGCAAAGCTGTTCGAATGGAATTCTTTTCAATCGATAATGATTTACAAATTCCCAGGGCCCGACCCGTTCTTGTTTTCTTTACGATAATTTCTCCAGCGGTCGACTTTAACCGTTTTTATTGAAAGCCGAAAGCCGTTTTTACGAGGGGACGGCCCGGATAATGACTGGACCGCTCGCCACTTGAAGCCGGCCTTGGATCGATGACCGTTTGGGCCGCTAAACAAAGCAGCAATCAAGAACCCAGATTACCCTTTTATGGCCACAGGGCTCGTGCGGAAATCGTACTTTACTCGTAAACGAAATTACACGTCTTTATTGGCCTAACAAATTATTTTCATTGTTTTATTGGCACCTAGAAGTTTTGTAATAGATATTTTGTCATGATAAGAAGGAGAATTCGTGAAACAAAATGATTTCCATTTGGGATGAAAATGACCTTTCAGAGTGGGCCGTGTGCGTCTCACATCTATGTCACGCAAATAGAACCTGTCAAGTCCTAAAACGCGGGACGGAAATGGCGCTAAAACGCCTCCCCGATAATTCTATTACGAAGAAGGGTCGGAAAAGTATTAGAACACACAATCGATCAATTACTGTCCAGAAATTCGATCCACCCGAAAAAAAAACTCGCATGGCCCGTCGTTTTATTATTCAAATTACACAATTACCAAAACATACATATTATTTCTTGTGTATATTTATATTTATTTCAATATAAGTAATAATTGTTCATGTATAAATTAATTTTTCTCTGAGTTTTTACTTTACTGTAGTTTTTCGCCTTACACAAGTGCACTTTACACGTCACCAAGACACGTCCATATTTGCGGTGGTGACGTCAGTTTCAGACGGTATCTTACGCCTCACGTGACGTTGCGTCCCCATAATGCATTGCGGAAGCGTCCAGTTGGCGGGACCACGACGGTGACGTCACAATTTCTGCCGCAACCATACCATATATGGTCTGATCCCCATGTTGTGTTTGATTATATCTATAAAATTTATACCCCGTTCTTAATATTGATTTTAACATAACTTGATATGATCTCATTGTCAAAGTTGGAAAAATTGTGCTAAAACCAACTGATAAAATTACATGTCCAGATAAATATGGTTTTCTAACTCCCCCCCCCCCCCCCACACTGTCTCTCACAACTTAAAATTGTTGGTCGTTCAACCGGCCAACAGAAGGGAGAATGGTACATACATAAGTCTGTGAAATTTCCAACTTATTCTGATCCACAAAGGCTGAAGTTAAGTAATAACCACATATTGTCTAACAGTATGTGGAAACATTTCAACTTGCCTGGTAGTGGAATGTCAGCTTTACTTACATTAACTACTTCAGGATTAAAAACAAACAGAACTGAACGAACGAATGAACAAACAAATTTGGGAGTACTCAATAATCACCATGGTGATTCTAACCAATCAGGGAGGGGCTATTGCATCATAGGAAGGGCGGGTCGTCGTCGAAGTTCCACCAATCGTGGACGCGGTCGGTGACGTGTCGCATCCCGTCCTTCAGGACTGTGTTCATCCGGCCGTCGTAGAGGCCGAAGATTCCACCTGAGGGAGGCAGCAAGGTGCAAGTTTACATCAAGGTGCCACTGTTTTTGCAATGCCAATTTCCAATAATATAATTAAGAAAACAGTTACTCAAGCAACTGGGTAGATTTTGAAAACTGTCAGACATTTCCAGTAGCATCCACTACATCGTCTGTAGGGCACAGCCCACTATTTCCAAGTCCCATTGAAAAGTATAGTAAACATCTAAGAAATGAGCTGTCAAAAATCACCTTTTTGAGTGTTCAACTATTGAAAACTCACATTGACAGGATAGCTTGGCCTCCAAATTGTCCATTTAGTAAAAAAATCCAAAATTTTATTCAGCGAAATAACGTCTGCTTGACGTCTGATGACCTTTGACCCCCTCCACAGCACCAAAACACAACAACATTGCATGACTTTTAGAGCTCTACCAGGCAGGCAAAACAAGCCTAAAAGCCAGTTTTTTCAACAAAACAGAAACAGCAATAACTCTCCAGCTGGAAAATGCCAGCATTTATCCACACATACCAAGAAAAAGGCTGTTTTCGGTTGGTTTGGATACTCAGAAGGCCATCTAGGCGCCTGCGTGAATAGTGACCTTTGCCCTGTAATTCGCAGTATCATTACTAGATGTCTCTACAGCAGAGTGGACGACTAGGGTATTAGACTTGGACTGCACCTCCTGCTACTCCACCTGCAATACTGACTACAGTCACTAGACGTCTCTGTTGCACTGTGACATATCTCCACCTCTAACAGTAGATGTACCTGCAGTGTCTCCAATACACAAGCTAATTCACTTTCGTCCTCTTCGCAAATACAGGACAAAAAACACCTGCCATCTAAAATAGGTTTGGCCATCAGGCTATACTGATATACTGTTGGTTACTAGTATGGAGGAAGAGTATCCGGTTTCCCTGAAACCTGCTGTGATTGGTTACCTGTATGGAGGAAGAGTATCTGGTTTCCCTGAAACCTGCTCTGATTGGTTACCTGTATGGAGGAAGAGTATCCGGTTTCCCTGAAACCTGCTCTGATTGGTTACCTGTATGGAGGAAGAGTATCCGGTTTCCCTGAAACCTGCTGTGATTGGTCCTGAGCTCGTTCAGCAGCCCCATGGTTGCCTTCCCAGTGTACACTGGGTCCAGGATGATCCCCGAGGTGTGGGCGATGTTCGCAACAAACTCTGCAGGGGAGAGAAGTGTCAATCAATCAATCAATCAATCAATCAATCAATCAGTCCCTGTCAAAACAGGTCCAAGATGACCTGGTGTGTAGGAGATGCATGCAACAAACTAAAAATATCAATCAATAAAATCTATATTTTTTGTAATAGATAGCACTATTGCCATATAGCTTCGTTCTTCTTAGTTTCTTCTTTGTATCTATCTATTTCATATTTGTCTTAGGCCACACCAATTTATTTTGTTGCTTCTCGGAATCGCTGCTCCAATTTTTTTGCATTTTGAAAAAAAAAAAAAAATCTGGAGTAGAAAAGTCGCAGACCTCCCCAGACGATGGAGCAAAGCAATGGCACAGCACTAGCTTCACGCTACACGGCTTTCCGAATTTAGGGGGTTTCTTCCCTATTTTTCTGGACCATTTTGCTACACATATATCAGCACCTAGTGTATGAGATTCCCTATAAAAAAAGCCTGGAATTTAGCAGAAACACCCAAATTTAGCGAGCTAAACAAGGTCAGGAAACACCGCCCTCCCTCCCACCCTGCGTGTCGGCACGTTTGATAGACGGGTGTAAACAAACCTGCAATCCCAGGCCAACTGCCAATTTTACACGCCAATCAGCCGACTTGGTGAAGTATACATGCTTTATTGTTCTCCAAACTTGTCCCTGTAAAATCTAATCCGCTGTGGAGAATCCTGTTGTAGACCTTTACGGAGTCCGCCACAGACATCAAAGCAGGCCTAGGTCATTGACCGGAAGAGTTCATTTCAAGGGACAACTTCTGAAATATCATTATATATCCAACCATTCAGTGTATGTTGATACGGTTTGAAGTGGAAGATGTAAGTATTATAAGTTAGCCTTGTCATATTAATACTGTACAAAGTCATATCTCTAATCATTTGATGTGGGTTTGAAGTATTTCAAATAAACTTTTCCCCTACACACAGAATAGACTCGCCCGTACGCGTGTTACTGGAATTGCCACAGAAGGCAATTTTTTACCGGGTTTTTCCTCAGAATGTCTATGATTTTACCGGTAATATAGGCACTATAGCTCCTTATGATATAATTCTACCGTTCATTTTACAATTTACCAATACCATCGGCATGGGCGAAAGCACAGCGTGTTTACAAACCAAACCTGTGTTGGCTGCTGATGAACTTATGTTACACCATTGACAGATGAAAAAAACCCTTTGATCATGAACTGTGCCAAATCTTGTGCTGATTTTGATGTTGCAAATTATCATAACATTTTCTAAAACATGATACACAATGTATTCCTGCATTTCATTTTTTAAATATTTATAAATATCTATGTCAATTTAGATTTATAATCATTTGAAAATAATTCCAAATTACTACCCCCCAAAAAAGCAACCCAACACTGCAGTGACTAAAATGGAATGTGCCTCTGAGTCTGAGTATTCATTTGTCCAGGACCTGTAGCAAGCATGAGTCACACCATTTATCATGACCCTTCATGTCAATTTTAAAATAAATTTACTTAAAAACAAAGCTGTAACAAAGATGAAAAACTTTACCTCTACTTTAAAAAAATGAGGAAATTGGCCCTCAAAATGCAGGAAATGATGTTTCACAGGGTAAAAATTTCACTGCACTACATTTGTAGGTCTCCCTATGCTGTGAAAAAAATCCTGGTGAGAAGCCTGAAAGGGATCAATGCACAATACTTCGTCATGAAAAGCTGACAACTTGCATACAGTGTAATCCTGCTTTTCTGTATTTTATGTAAGCCCTATGTCTCCACCCCAAACTTTTTGGAAATTTTATTTTTATTTTTTTTTCGCCCTGTCGCTCCAATTTTTTTCTGAAAAAATCCGAGAAGCAACAAATTAAATTGGTGTGGCCTTATGGATACGATCTGCACAGATGTCATGTAGGTGCAAAAACATTCGTTTCTATTAATACTGTACTTTCAAATTTTTGTTTGCACAACTATAGATAATGTACTAGCAGTCTTCATGTACATAGTTGATAGTTAGTTGATAATCATGGTACATGTATTACTATAACTATCAGGTTTCTCACCTAGATAATCATGGTATTACTATAACTATCAGGTTTCTCACATAGTCAATAACTATTGATTATTGACTAGGTGAGAAACCTGCTCACCTAGCTCCTTCTTGGTTGACAAGGCGTAACCGCGACCTTTGTACCCCTCGATGATGTCCACGATGTCCTCCGACCGAACGTCCTGCAGGCCGATCTCCTGTAGCATCCCGTTAATGTGGCGATGGAAGTACGCCGCGTCGTCACAGATCGCCACAGCGTGGACCCTGGGAGGAGGCAACAGTGTAGCCAATCAGAACACGGGTTCAGATTTCACTTCAAAATATGTTTGATGTTGTAAGATATACAGTACTTTCATTGCTTGTTCTGGAAGTTTTTTATTAATTAATTGCACACCAACTCACCTTGTCTCCTTTTCATTTCTTTCTGTTGTCCATCTTGTGTCCTACCAGATGTAAATTTTTTCATACACTTTATATTTGTATATTTTTGAGAAGGTTTCTAATAAGAATCTTGCTTTTTGTTCAATACTCAAAAAAAAAAACTGTGAATAGAAAAAGAAGAATAAAGATTTCACCTTGTGTTAGGGCTTCACCAAACGTACCTGATTTTGGAGCCAGTGAGGTAGTTTGCCACACACAGTCCACAGGTCGTCCCGCCACTTCCAACGGTCAAGACAAGGTCGTCAAATCTCTCCAGAACTCCCTGGGATTGGAACAAGAATTTTGGCAGAGACTTAATTTCGCAGTAGATGGGGAAAGGGTGTTTAAGTTTGCAGTTTAAAAAATTCTGTACTACAATAGAAATGCACGTTTGCAGTGTTATGAATCTGCGAGGAAGAGGTCACTGTGAAAGTGAAAGTGATCTCGAACCAGTTTAGCTCATTCAGTGATCCATGAAGAGCTACTCTTCCACTGGTCGTGACACAGAGAAGACAGACGCTATGTACAGTATTTACAGGTTCATTGTACCAGGGAAATTCCCCTAGCTCTTTTCGACAAGTCCCTGTTATAATACTATAAGGAAATACAGCTTCCAGACTCCAGTAACTTGATAAAAGCAGCAGAACCACATCTTCTTGCAAATCTTGAAACTAAAAAAAAACCTTCACTGTCCCTTATGCACTTCTGCAAGAAGTTCACATTTTTCACCGGCTTTTGTTGGTTGATTACCTGTCCCAGTTACCTGTTGTATCACCTGTCCTGCTCACCTGTTCTATCAGCTCCTGGAATGCGGTGATGTAGCCGAACAGTCCGGCCAAGTTGGACCCTCCTACAGGTATCAGGTAGGAATCCTTTCCGCTGGTTTCTCTACGTCAAGAAACAGTCGCCACTACATCAGCAAAACTCAGCAACACAAGTGGAGCTAATGCTAGGGACCCTAACATTACAAGTCTGCTTATACTAAGTGTGACATACATGTACATTAAATGTTGAGAATAGATGAAAAATATAGCTAGTGAGTAAAACAATAAGCATGAACTATACATATATATATATATCATGTCGTATCTATGTTGTCATGACATGAGTATGAATTAGATTGTATTACATAGTTGACATGGAATTGTCCTTGTTTTGTTTAGAAGAGGGACTGACTTTATTCTCTGCGCGAGTCGCTGCATGCGTGGCAGGAGTTTCTCCTCGTACCACTCCGTCCGCTGCACCAGGTACACGTTCGCCCCCATCAGCCTGTCCTGGAGAAGGTTCCCCTCACAACCAACCTCAGACGGGTTCTGAACACAAAACATGGTCAGCTTTCACAACAAACCCATCCCAAACTCATCCTAACCCCATCCCAAACTCATCCTAACCCCATCCCAACTCCATCCCAACTCCATCCCAAACCCATCAGCCTGTCCTGGAGAAGGTTCCCCTCACAACCAACCTCCGACGGGTTCTGAACAGTAAACAGACTTAGCGTGAGTTCTGAGAAGCTTTTAGATTATCCCCAATTAACCTGAAGCTACTAGTATCAGTCTTCTTTCTCTAATGGTCTAACCCCATCCCAATGTCATCAGCGGGTTCTGGGGCAGGTTCCCCTCACAACCAACCTCAGACAGGTTCTGGATGCGTTCAGAGTTTGGAGAAGATTTAAAATTTACATCATCCCCAATGAACCTAAACATATCGGCCTTCTTTCTCTAACAGTCTGACCCCATCCCAAACCTATCCCAAACCCATCCCCACACCATCCCAATCATCAGCTGGTTGTGGGGCAGGTTTCAGTCACAGCCAAGTTCAAGGTGGTCTTGTGATTAGGGTTTTTGACTTAGAATCTAAGGGAATATAAAGGTTCTGGGATTGAGTCCCTATATATACGCAGGCCCCATTGCTGTACCCTTGGGAAAGACACTTACTTTCTTCACTTGACACTTGTGAAAATGAGTTGAAGTTATGGAAGCCAGTAGAAACATACAGACAGAACTCAAAGAGAACTTCACAAGTGAATAAATTCACAACAAGTCTCATAATACACAGAGGTATGTATTGTTAACTTCAATTACTAGTTGATCATGTGACCAATGGCAGTCGAATAGCATTTGTTGTGATTTGACTGCTTGGCTGAGGATCATTCCTGATTGGTGAAGATAATTGGGATAATAAGTTCTGATTGGTTGCTGAGGATCGTTTCTGATTGGTCAACAAATTTGGGATGACACAATCTGATTGGTTGCTGATTTTGGTAGCCCAGGTGCAGCCTCACCTTGGCACTCCAATCAGGCACACCATTGGCTATTGGCAGAAAATCCTGGAGGACAAAGGTCAGAACAATCCTCAGAAGGAAAAGGCAGTGTGTGTTATGTTGTATGAAATCCTGGGCCTGGAAGGGCCATTTGTAAACCAGCATAGGAGTTCGAGGAGAACAAGAATCAGGTAAGAAATTCAGTGAGTCCAATGTTTGTGTTGAAAAATAGTTTAAACTTTAACCTTAAAAAGATCATGACTGTCCATACTGAACATTGCCATTCGTTTAAACAGTTGTATTTAGCTATTTTTGAAGTTTAAGGGAAAAAAAAGAATATAGAAAGCAGATAGGCATGACCAAAACTTATACTTTTGTTGAAAATTGCTGAAAATTTGAAGTAAGTAGTAAGTTTGATGTGGTCCAAAGACTCCAAACCAAAAGGCAAATGAGGAAAGGAGAACCATGTACTGCTGACCTGCACATCTGACCTCAGCATGAGGTGTATATCCAGTCCCAGCTGCCGGGCGGCAACTGCTGTGGCCCTGCAGTGGTTGGACTGGACCCCTCCACATGTGATGATGGCCCCACAGCCGCGGTCTATGGCGTCTGCCATCAGAAACTCCAGCTTTCGGACCTGGCGGGATGGAGGGAAGGGAAGAAGAACAGAGGGATGAGTAATCATCATCATTGGTCCTCCTCTTTGAGAGGTGTAACAAACAAAGTTTAGTTTCAGTACTGTTATGTACTGTTGTTTCCATTACTGGACAAGTTATGTCATCAGGAACTCCAACTTTCACACCGGTCAGGGATGGAGGGAAGGGAAGAAGAACAGAGGGATGAGTAATACCTGTAGGACCTAAAATCTTTTGCACCTGCACAATGGAGGGAAGGAAAGAATGACAAAGGGGTGAATCATGACTCTTTATGGAACTCATTATGTACCAGCAAAAATGGATGGAAGAAGGGAAGAACAAATAAATGAGTTGGGATTTCAGGTACCCAAAACTCCAACTTTCCCACCTGGCACAGTAGGATGGATAGAATGTGAGAGGAATGAATGAACAAATCATACATCACGTACCCAAACCTGTAGCCATAATACCTGATACACTCACTATGATACCTGATACAGCAAGAAGGAAAGAAGGAAAGAAGGACAAATGATCACCATCATCATAGAAACAAAAACAAAAACTCTGAATGCATGGTGGAATTCAAGAGCAGATGATATAAAGTAAATCATAATCATAAAAATGAACTTTTATGACACCCCCCATGAAGTGTCCCGATGGAGCAGTCTTACTTTGTATTTGAGGTCACACGTTTCTGGTGTTATCAAAAACGTGACTTAACCTCACAAGGAACTTTACACACCAAATGACTGATGGGATTTCAAACACCTAACAACCAATCAGAACAAAGTACTCCAGACACGCCATGTCATCGCCCTGGCAACGCCCCTTTTTCTCCCATCACCGGCCGGCACATGATCGGACTTTGGACCTCCTCAGAGCTGCAGACCAAACAGTGGATTGCTCAATCTGTTTTATTACCAGACAAGACGTGCAAGTACAGGACAAAGTACAGAGTGGTACTACTGTTAGGGTTATCACAATACACCAACCAGTGTTGGTTGGTTTGAGTCCAACACATGATTTAAAAAAATATGTGAATGAGTTTTTTGTTTACTTGTTTATCAAAATTTACCACAGGTGTAGAACCAGCACGTCGGCAGAACGTACTGCACCTGCGCAAAACCGGCTGATTTTTCATGTTTTTCGTTGGATGTTTGGTCAACGTTGCATCAAAATTTTGCCTGTCGCAGACGATATCTTTTCCTATACAACATCTGAAAACTACAGACAGGCTGTCAACCTTATATGCTCTAATACAACCTTATATGAGACGTTCTGCCAAAGTGCTATGCACAATACATTACGGGTTTCGCGCAGGTGCAGTACGTTCTGCCAACGTGCTTGTAGAACCTGGGATGAGTGAACAGGTGTGTTCACCTTTACTATAAATACAAGTTTGTCTAACAATTATCAATTAAAAATGTAACACTGACAGTACAATAAGCATATACATCATTTTGTGGTCCTGGCAAAAGGCACAGATCCTGCTGCAAATGATGGTTTAATCATTGCTTTGTAAACAAAACAACCAGAAAAGGTTTCTGCACGGATTCCTGTTGATCGTTTCAGTCATGCCTGGTTTTCACTTGTCTTTAGACTACTTTGTCTAAGCCACTGGCTTCTAGTCTTCTTCATACAGATTTATAAAAATCTTATATATGATTTATGTTTTTATTTAGCTTTACAGTGAGCTATTGTTTTCTATCATATTACAACTCTTTAACATAAGTGCGTATAGTATGTATTGTATGGCACACTGGAATTCATCCCTTGTGCTACGATGTTGTATTTCTAAGTGTGAGATCGAATAAACCACTTCTCCTTCTTCTCCTTCATCTAGAGTGAAGGACGCACATTTTACCGAGTTGTCGGAAACGTGACTCAACTCTTGACTGGTGGAATTTTACAGGCTCAACGACCAATCAGAGCAGAGAATCCCAGACACACCCCGTAGCCGGCCAGCACATGACAGGACTTTGTACCTGCTGAAATTTGCAGACTAAACAACACAGATTTCTCTGTTGCCAACCAGGTGGCACAAAGTCCTCCTACTCTCCAAGCAACGGTTTAGGCTTCGGCTTTTTTTTTACTTTTTTTTAGGCATCTTATTGGACTTTCTTTTCTGTACCAAGGAGCTTCCATCATAGAAGCTCCTTGTCTGTACCAGTATCTTTTTTTTGCCAGCCAAACAGTGGCATACTGTGTTGCCAATGATACTGTCTTGTAGCCACCAAAAGATCTGCTTGGAGATTTAAGTCCACCGGCCTGAGAGCCGTCTGTGTTCTGCTTGTGTCAAAATCAACGTAAATTGAAGCTTCATGATTTGACGTAATTTATAATCAGCTCTGAGAATCTAACGTAATTCGGTGAAAATTTTGTGTAATTCGTAATCACTATCCCCCATGCAGGCCCTTTAAAATTTTTAACACAATCTGACGAGTTTTCCCATCATACCTTGTTCCCGGACAGCGTACTGCCCGTCATGTCGTCCCGCTTGATGAACACCTCGAACCCCTCTGGCAGGTCGTCTAGTCGCCATCTCTGGATGGGGGTGTTCAGCTGGCCAAGCTGTGAGGAGGAATGATTTTAAGAAGTTCACTGTGAGTTGTCACAGTAATACCAGTGCAATGACAAAGGGGGTAGGGTAGGTTGTGAGTTTGATCCCGGAACGAATCAAACCATTTAAGACTTTAAAAATGGTATGAACTACTTCCTCTGCTTAGCACTCTGCTATAAGTGGGCTAGCCCCCTAATGTAGTGATTATAATTACACAACAAGGCTGTGTGGCCCAAGGGTTATAGAAACAGAGATAGGCACCGACCGCATTGTCCTATCAAGGAGGTTGAACTTCAACCTCCTTGGTCCTATGTACTCTCTGGTGTGGAAACTTTTTTGTGAGTTCTTGCCCAAAGGGTGATCCCAAGTACATAAAATTGATAGTTCATGCAGACCCTATAACAATAGTTATAAGTTTTTCCTACCAGCCCTCAGTTTTTATCTTGAACTCTTGCCGAAGTTTCCCATGAAAATGTCTGAGACTCTTTACTTGCAAATATTCCTGAAACAGGGACTTCAATTATCATACTTTTTCCTGAACAGTTGCATAATATATCCTCTCTAAAGATTAATTTCTTGATTTCAAATGACTAAAACTGTTCATTTGCATTTGTTGTCACCGCGAAAATCGGAAAATTCGTTCACCAGTATGGTTCATAAAAATGTCTGTGCCCCCTCACCCCCCATCTCAGCGACAGTGGACTCTTCCGTATGTGATTACTTGCTTGACCGCGCCCTTGTCACGCCCAGAAATCAGCGCTAGTGAGGGCGTTAGCTCTCATTTTACGTCACTGAAACAAAGAGTAAAACACCTACAAAAATCCCTTGCACCGGAATATTATTGTATCCAGTAGGTACGAAAACGATGTAACAAAATATCAGGGGATTCTGAATCGTCAGGAATGTCCCCGCTGACGAAATTGGAACAAAAATTCTCCTCACGTGCAGTCCCTCGGGGATAAAATTACTGACCAATCAGCGACCCGTCGCCGTGGCGACGCCTAATTTGCATGTGAGTGGATGCCCATATTTGGTCAGGCGGGCCCCCGGCGCACCTCCGTGGGTCACGTGAGGAATCACAACATCTCTCGTCTGATCCGCCGGCATCTAGTTACTACAAACGCTTCGAAAGAGTAGTAGGGGTAAAATTTCCGCATTTTACCCGCTCAAATCGCCCTCTTTTGGTCAGATTTTCGGCAGTACACTCCCTCAGGTTGTCTGTAACGTGTGAGGGTGTGTCATCGGGACGTAGCACGAGAATAAGCGGCGATCTAGCGGACATTCCAGCGCCGGTTTGAGCGGGACAGACAGACAGCGGGCCGTGCCACGTTGGTTGGGAAAGAAAAAGGCGTGAACAGAACAGAACGAAGCTAGGACCAACAAAAAGGGGCCACAAGGATGCTCTTCAAGCTTACCGCAGTCCTGGTTGCCTTCATAGCTTTAGGTAAGTCCTTCTGTTCAATTTTATCCCGACTCTTACTGATCATATCTTGGTAAATACAAACACAGCAACGCCGGCGATTGCCTTTCTTTCTGGGACAAGTGTTTGGGAATGGTATACGCCGCCATGCCGGTATTGTATAACGTTTACCGACCATCGTGGCCCGTTTTCACATTTTCGTGGCGCCTTTTCCGCCGATCTAAGTAAACCGTTTCAGGTACTTAAATGTTAATGTCAAAACCTCTAAATTCAGCCACTAACAGGTACAACATAATTAGAAAGGGAGATCGCGACTGAAACAGCCCGAGGCTATGGTTGTCTATACATCAGTGTACGTGTCTTACGTTTGAAGCCAGGCCTTTTTTGTCTGAACTGGGTCAAGACAATTTTCCTTCTTAATTGGAAACGTCTTACAACAAACAGTAGAACTGCATCAAGACGCCCAGAAAAAATTATTGAGGAAACACGAACTGACACAGCAAAAAATCACCAGGAAGTTTGGATCTAAACTCGGAAACAGGATGTGATGATTTTCGCGGAAATTTCTCAGATAATTTTTTGGTTGAACTGGTAATTTCTCCGGCAAAACATTAAACAAAACGGCTAAACATCTGCCACTTTGTGATAGATTATAGAACCTTACAACATTTTCTACGGAAACTTAACAACTCCATATGCAAGTTCTTTCTTAGCATGTTACCACCCCCATGCAGTAGGAGATAGAAGTTGAAACAGGATATACGTAACGCGGTTTGTGTACAAAGGAAATGGGCGTTTCTTTCGGGCCAATACACAAACACTACAGTTCGCGTTTACGTAGGTTTTTGAGGAAGTTGCTATAGTCTAGTCATAATTTGTCACAAGACGAATTTTGGCATGATACATGTACATACAAACATTGCATGTTTTGAGCTACAGGTATCCCAATTTTATGAATATTTTACCAAAGGAATGGTGGTTGGCAAGGGCCTATTATGGCAGATACATGTATTAAAATAACCACTAGTCAAAATCACCACCTAACTGTGACAACACAACCCTCTTACAGAGTTGAAAAGTTGACAAATATAATGGTCATTTCCGTGCTCCAAATCTTATACTACTGTGCTCTATCGGATACGAGACTGTTTGAATGCACGAAAGTTCTCGGAAGTGTTGAGACAAGGGTAGAGTAAACGAGTATTTGATGGCCGCGTGACTGGCTGGACCCGTGCCAGTTTCCTGAGTGAGTTCGTGCTAGAACCTTCACCTGGCGTGCACAGGGCCAGACTTGTACGTCATCCTGTGTTTACATACCTAACCGGTCGGGCAGTGCTTTGTGATGGTACAGAGTCCAACCTGGGGGCAAAGTACAATAACCAGCCGTGCAGAGTCCAAACTACAGAAAGACGCACTGTTGTATATCACTACTGTAGCCTGGTAACCATTCAACATGTTTTACTGGCACCAGTCCAGCTAAGCATTGGCCTTTTTTCTGACAGCCTAGCTTTTCTGTTACATGTACTACAGAGTTCTGACTTAGCCTCCACCAGGCCTTCCTAAGGGGTTATGGATAGTAGAATTTGGCAAAAATAGTAGCCACCACCAGGCCTTCCTAAGGGGTTATGGATAGTAGAATTGGGCAAAAATAGTAGCCTCCACCAGGCCTTCCTAAGGGGCTGTGGATAGTAGAATTGGGCAAAAAATAGTAGCCTCCACCAGGCCTTCCTAAGGGGTTGTGGATAGTAGAATTTGGGGGGAAAATAAGGTGGATATTTGGCCACTGAAGGGAGGGACGGACCCCCCCTGGCAAATTATTCTCTCCCTATTTTTACCAATTTTACTATTTTTCATCCAGCATAGTTTGCTAACCTTGTCTGTTGGGGACAAGGTTAGCAGTCCTGCAAAGAGTCCGAATGATTGAACTGTCCCAGCCAGTCCAAGTCCAAAGTGCAAGAACCTGTAGTGGCCTGCCATCATGTTTTGGTGGTCAGATGTCCTGATTCTAGGTCTGGTGTACGTGTGTGTTACTGATAGTAGCATGGAGGACACAGTCACAGGTGTCTGTTCTGTGCTTAACTTTAGTTAGAACACTGCTGCCTAGCCCCATGAACAATGCAGATTTCGTGCCAAACAGCTACCTTAGCAGACTGCAGGTTAAGTTATACAAGATGTAAGCATGCATCTACAATTTAATACAAATCACCCAGCCACACTGCTTGTAAACATCAGGCTGTTACGAAACATCCCCAGCAGAATGCACCTCCTTATCCAGTTGATTAAACAAAGCAGGTCCTTCTGTAAGGAAAAGATCCCACGTCAATTACAGGGGCTTAACTGTTGATGTATTTTCTTACCTGCTGTTTTGTCAGGTAAAACACTTACACCTCTATCTATGTAGATTCCAGAAAGAACTAGAAAAGTGCTTGGAGAGTACATAACTTTACCAGGACAGCATTTTGTTGTCTTGCAATGGTTACAATTCTTGAGTCGCAATCCAACTTGTTCTTAAAAAGTTTTTAATATTTACCTGTCCCTAGCCCAAAATCCTAACCACTACCAAATACTTAGTGAAATCAATTCATTAATTTTTTGGCCTCCTCACACACACAAACCACTAGCAGCAACTACAAAATGTAAACAAGCCACCGAATACCCATTAAAACACGACTGTCGTCAACATTTCTAGGAAGTACCTGTTACATTCGTCAGAACATTGGGTCCCAGCCAAAACCTTTTCCACCTCCGTTACCTGTTGTTGATGTATTTTCTCACCTGTAGTTTTGCCAGGTGAGAATGCCTACAGTACCTGTAGATTCCAGAGGAAACTAGAAAAGCACTCAGACAGCAAAAAACTTTTACCTGGACAGAATTTTGTTGTTTTGCAACTAACCACCACCCAAAACTTTTGTTGTTCAGATACATTCATAAACTTTTTGATCTTTCACATGCACAAACCACTACCAGTAAATACAAAATGTGAACAAGCTAGCAAACACCCACGAAAACACGACTGTCGTCAACATTTCTCCGAACTACCTGTCAAATTCGTCAGAACATTGGGTCAGAGCCAAAACCTTTTCCACCTCCGTTACCTGTTGTTGTTGTATTTTCTCACCTGTAGTTTTGCCAGGTGAGAATGCCTACAGTATCTGTAGATTCCAGAGGAAACTAGAAAAGCATTCAGACAGCAAAAAACTTTTACCAGGACAGAATTTTGTTGTTTTGCAACTAACCACCACCCAAAACTTTTGTTGTTCAGATACATTCATGAACTTTTTAATCTTTCACATGCACAAACCACTACCAGCAAATACAAAATGTGAACAAGCTAGCAAACACCCACGAAAACACGACCGTCGTCAACATTTCTCAGAACGACCTGTCGAATTCGCCAGAACATTGGGTCAGAGCCAAAACCTTTGTTCACCTAATTGTTACAGAAACACAGGCTCCTTGTAGGCCACCTGAACGGCTACCGGTTGCCATGGTGATGGCAGGTAATGTTTCGAAGGTCTATCAACTTCACAATGACAAGGTGCTACGTGGTTGGACCAAGGCCAAGTTCCTGATTGTACTTCATGTTGTTTATCACAGCCAAGTGGTCAGGAAATG
Source organism: Branchiostoma floridae x Branchiostoma japonicum (assembly GCA_013266295.2). NCBI lineage: Eukaryota > Metazoa > Chordata > Leptocardii > Amphioxiformes > Branchiostomatidae > Branchiostoma > Branchiostoma floridae x Branchiostoma japonicum. Next base: position 400,751 of record CM023831.1, on the reverse strand, counting down.
ATCTGCGCAAGAAAATGGTTTTCTGACGCACTCGGTTTATATGATTAAGTGTTGGTAGTGTAGCAAAACTAGGCTACCACGCAGCTGTCCACGCTATCCTAAGGTTCTGCACTTCTAAATACTGTACAGGAATAAAAGACTTGGTGGATGGACATGTGATATCATGCCCAAGATATCTGGGCAAGCTTTCTTAAAGTATGTTCAGTGTGCATCAGCATCAGAGATCCAACTTGCAGTATGCACTGGTTATTATTATATATATGTGCCCTTTTTAGTTTTACTTCATCATTGTCAATGGTTAGTAAAAGACTGCCCTATACTTGATAGAGACTTGAAGAATGCTCCATGTTTACTGTGCTTTCCTGTCGTCCCACAGGTCCTGCCTTATTTGGGAAGAAAAATGCCGGTGATACAACAGTTGGTAAGTACAACTAGATGTTTTACATGTATTTATAGTAATTAGTACGAAATGAATGCAAGCATTACAAAAATTAAGCATGTCTGCTGGAAATGAAGAGCCAAAATTGCTTTAATCCATGAATGGAATGAGAATGGGGCTCTTTCAGTCTTTTTTTAACCTGTCATGTCATTAAAATCTATTAGTCCAAGTTAAACATGGACAATGCTCCAGACTGTGTGATAACCTTGACCCCTTTGGTGTGCAGGTCAGTGTCCTGAGGTGACCCCGGGCCAGGTGGGCACCTGTGTGGAGGCCTGTAGTAACGACTCCTCCTGCACCACCGGACAACTCTGCTGCTCCAACGGCTGCGGACACACCTGCCAAGACGCTGTCTTCGGTGAGTCTTGACCTACTCACATCTTAGAACACACCTGTTTTTGGTCAGTCTAGTCTAGATACATCGTAGAACACACCTGTCAAGACGCTGTCTTCGTTGAGTCTTGTCCTAGTTACACCTTAGAACACACTTGTCAAGACACTGTGTTTGGTGATTCTAGTCAAGGTATATCTTAGAACACACCTGTCTTTGGTGAGTTTAGTCCTGATCGCCCATTCTTCGTTAACGTGTGCAATTGCTGTCGCATGATAGTAGCGGCCCACAAAATTTTTAAAACACGCAATAACTGCGTATCTTGCGCTTTCCTGTTATCAGTACATGATAGTAATATACTAAGTTATGTTTTACCGCAACTGTCAGCTGCCTTCGGGTCGTCCAGGCGAAGATTTTGCTAAGAAACACGCTAAAATCACCTGTCGCAACCACTAGTAACGCACAAAACGTCGGGTTCAAACAATGAAAACGTGTGAGTTGACTAAATTTTCAGTCATAATTTACACCTATCCACCAAACCGTCTTGCCACAGGTGAATGAACTTGCTGGCGTCCATACTAAATCTGATGTCGTTTTATTTTTGTCGCAAGGTTTTGTCTAACTTACGTTACCGAAAGATAGACGGGTATAATTCGCCCACGAAAAGACATTTCACAATAATTTTCACACTGTCTTATCCACTAGACTGTGTTTTTGCGAAACAAATCCATAGCAGGGAGAACAAAACACGAGTATCGGAAAAATGACAACAAAAAACAGCGTTAGGCCGTTTGTCAATCTTTAATTCTAACTTACGTTACCATGGTTATTCGGATGATATCCCATTGAGATTAGAGACAGATACTTGCACTTCCATTCATCAGAAAGAGGGTCATCAGATATACATTTGCATGTAAATTTTATAGTGTAAGGGCTGACGGCTTAGATTGTATTGATCATCATAAGCATAATTCTAACTTACGTTACCGTCTAACTTACGTTACCATTTTTTTCTTCACTGTGTTATCGAATTTACAGGAAAAGGATACGATGCAAAGTTCGATTAACAGCATTTTATCAACTGTAACAATACTGTAGTTGGCCTTGTCTTGTACAGAAGGTTTACTCTCCCTGCTTTAATCTCCAAGCAGATGTAGCACGTGAGCTTGTTTTGGCTATTTGGTGGTGTCTTTGGTGGTTTGTTCCGGAGATTACCATTTCTACAGACAAAAAACTTAATATCTCGAAAAGTATAGGTGGTAGCACCGTACAAAATTGGCAAAAGATGGTCGACAATACTGGTAACAAGTTCAGCACATTTGTTAGGTATTTGGAAGAACTTTATTTTTCACCATTTTCTACCCCCAATTGCACACGTTAACGGAGAATGGGCGTGATATATCTTAGAACACACCTCTCAAGACGCTGTGTTTGGTGAGTCTTGTCCAGCTCATTAGTCATCAAAAATGCACAAGAACATCACTTGGGATCAATAAAATCTGGTCTATGTGGACAGGTAGTCACTATAGATATACGGGTTCTTTATTCTTGTGTTAACACATTGATGGGAAAAACTATGTAAGGAACTATTGACCAGGTGGTCTTTATGTAGAGGTGGTCACAGCTAGTACAGGTTTGACTGTATGAACTGTACATACCACCTGCACACCACCAGTGGAAGATTAAGTTTTTTTAAAACTAAATCTAAACTTGTCATCTTTCAGCTGATTCCCAGATGAGTGCTACAACCCCACCCGACAATGTCGCTGAGAAGATGACAACATCACCCCTTATGACCGTCACCATGGTGACGACCCTGCTCATCAGCATGCTGTACATACCCTGAGGACCAATCACAGCACTTGTACATAAATTATGCAAATATCATGCAAATATCACCTGTAAATGGCATATATATAGTAGTGGAATGTAGCATGTTTGGAGTATATGTACATTTATGTGTTTGTGGGAATCATGTAGCAGAATGTAGCGAATAGAAGAATGTTACAGGTCTGACTCTAAGAAGGATTTTCATTGGTTAAAGGCATAAGGCAAAGGTATAGTTGAACCAATCAGGACACTGGTTATTTTGAGGAACCAATCAGAAAGGAGAACATTTGATGTGAGAATGGCATGGCTAGAAAGTGCTTGTTTCTCATAAGTTGATGTCCAAAATTTATTGAATAAATTATTTATAATACAGATTTAAATTATATTTTGTCCTTGGTTGGAAAAACTTTGTGTGTACTTGAGGCTCAAAGTTCAAGTTCAACATTCTATTATGTAATGTTTTTAATTGTTTCGTCCTTGTGGCCAGACTAGCCCTTTGTAACAACCTACGGCTAGTTTGGCAGTCCTCTCTGTATAAAAAATTTACCGCAAGGATAAATGTGTCAAAAATTAGTGTATTTTTGCTAAACTCGGTTCATCACACACGTCCAGTTTACTGTAGACCTTCTTTCTTTTCTGTTGAGGTCAAAGTCTTGGGTTGTTGTCTTCTGTTAACAGGAAAGTGTGTATGTTCAGACGTAGACGAATATCTGGTTTAAGAAAAAATGTTATGGCATTTTTTTCTTGGATATGTTTACATGTAATTATTTATTTGCGCTGTGCCAAAAAATGTTAGATGTTTTTAACCTTCAGTACTCTAAGGCTGGATCAGGGCCTCTGTGTGTGTCCTACGATTCAACTTAGAGCAGAAAGGGTTAAAAAATGTATGCAGTGCCTCATTGTCAGTTTATTAGGTAGCTTTTATAGGCAGTTGCCATGGCAAAGTTGTACATAATCATGCCAAACAAATTAAAACATAACGATGAAAGACAAGACTGGAAACTCAAACTCTTGTAATAAAGTGATTGAAACATACTTCTGTAATTTTGTGCATCATTTATGAGTTATGGATTGATATTTTGTGCACAATTGCCATAAATATTCAGTCAGCTATAAGTGGGGAGGCATAACACATACATAGGGTATACTATACTTCTCCAGAATGTACATGTAATCTCAAGGACAACAAAATACAGAAACTTGGGATTAGGCAAAGAAACTGAAAGTATGAAAAAGTGAAAGGATGAGATGTACAGGTGTAAAGGAAAAGGATGGTGCACACCTAAGCACTGCTTCAAAATCCCCCCTAACATGAGAAATGGTTCATCTCTCAGTGACCACCATTGCCTGCATGGTAGCAGCTGGTATCCATGTAACAAAAGCACCACCTATCTGTCAAGGACGGAAATGCAGAAAAGACCTCCCAATGGTTTATGGTTTTGGTCCATAAAACACTTTAATTTCTATCAGGATGTGTTATCACAAAGACCCCTTTCATCTCTGTTGTTACATGACTGTTGCATTGATGACTCCAATTGCTCCACAAACAGCAAAAAAAGGAGATTTTCACTACATGAAGTGTGGATGAAAATCACACAACTAGAAGTTCTTCAAAAGCAAGATAAGTTGCAAAAAGTTCTTGCATTGTTTTTGTTTTATTTTTTTTTAGCTTTTTTTTTTCACTTATTTTTACCAGAAACTCCAGAGCCAAGTGGCTCAAATCCTGTCCATGATTAGTTTGTGCAAAGGGTTTTAAAAGCAGATTGTAGTAAGAATTCCAGACAAACAATGTCAACTGCAGGGACACTAAACTTCTGTCTGGGTTTTACTCAGTTCTTCATATATTACTTCACCAGGTGCCAAAGTTTGTCCCGGTTTTGAGTGCCAAATCTTTACACAGCTCTGTTTGGTTAGGCACATTTCTGGGTTGTCTGCGAAAAGCGTTCCAAACGGCACCAAATGTCTGCTTAAATCTGATAACAGCCCAACATTGCATCATCCATACATAGGTCTGGTTCAGACTTGACCTCTAAACGACCTCCAGACACGTCAACTGACCTGACGGAATGGATATACAATCAGCTGTGCAAACGTTCGCAGTGTGACATCACAATTAGCCTCCACCGGGCCTTCCTAAGAAGTTATGGATAGTAAAAATTCAGCAAAAATTGGGTTAATAGTGTACCAGATGAGTAAGTCTATACGTATATACTATAGCAAACCTTTCCCCTTCTACCGCAAAATTAAGTTCCAGTGAAAATAAATGAGTTTACAGTAAATTGTCAAGCAAACAGGTTCGCTTCACTCCCTGAGTTGAGAGGTGGTGCTGCGGGTCTTTTTTGAGTGGTAGACAATCGTTCCCCCTGCCTGTCACTCAACTGTCAGAGAACAGTTTTATTCATTAAAACACACAGACTGTCCTTATGAGCAAACCACCTGAGTTTACAGCATACATGCTCAGACGGGGTGGGACATGGGCTCCATCAGACACATTCAGTGCTCTGTTTGGGATCTGTATGGCCTGTATGGTCAGCTGTGCAAATGGTTTTTGGGTGGTTGAGGATTCTATCCTACTCAAATATTGAAAAAAAATCATCTTTTGTAACTGCTTTATTTCAGCAAAATCATTGGATAACCTGTAGTCTTGCCTCTTCTAAGTTGTTTTAGTGAGCACATTCAGAGCTGGGTTAATGCATACTTGCGCTCTTCTCTGATACATTTGTAAAAGAAATTTGAAATAGAAAAATGACAATGACAACAACAAACAACCTTGCAAAAGCTATTGTCAGATATTGTTCTGAGAAAAAATCTTGACGGCCCTTCACTCAAATTCTCTGCAGAGAAGCGGGCATATAATTTTTGTGAGAGAAAAACTCCAGTGGTGGCTATTTTCTGTGAACAGACTAAAGAAACATCATTTTTAGCCGTATCGTAGCCAGAAAGTCGCTAAATCACGACGTAAACAAACCGCTAGCTTTTTAATAAATTACAACCCTCCATCAGACCAAGAAGCTTTAAAAATTTCAAAGCTCCTTGACCAGAAATTGGCCAGAAGAGTGAGCCAGAGTAGGGGTATCAAACATAGGCAAATGAAACACATGGTTGCCAAACTCCCCTGGCAAACTACTCTCCCTATTTTGGCTAAATTTTACCATTCCAGCCGGCGTTGACAGTCAGGTGAACTAAAGTATGTTTACCTGCAGACGATACTTTGGGACGCCGGTCAGTTGAGCGGCCCATGGCGGCGGACTGTACGGGACCAGAGCCTCCGAGTGCGGGAACGTAGTCGAACTCATGGCGCGGAGAAACTGCCGGCTCGCCTCTCGGCCCGCCCGCATGGAAAACTGCTGAGATGTTGAACTTCTCGCGCCGAACAAAGTTCAGGAATATGATGCAATGGCGGCCTTCATCCCATGGGCGCCGCCATCTTGTTTCCTCTTTGAGAATTAGGACAGACCTATGTGTTACTATCAGTGCCTGCCTTCTTCGGTGCAGAACTTTTCAGCCAATATTATATTTATTGCAAGCTGTTGAAACATAATTTAAATTTAAACATCCACAAATTATTTAAAACTATAAAAGCAAATTCTATTTTAAAAAAACAAATATTTTGATCGATTTATAGTCTCTATATTATTAGGCACCAAAATCGATAGAAACGGTTGACTCAAAGTTTCCCCACACCCCGAAGAGAAAATCCCAGCATGCTACAGTGACAAAAAGAAAGTGGAATTTTACTCTTTATAGAAAAATTCTGACAGAAAAAAGTCGCAAGAAATGTTACACGACTCATATTTTGCAATCAGTATGTGATTTGTGTCCAAAAATCTCATCAACAAAGTTTAAACGGTCATGTTTACATTCCGGTCACCCGAGGTCAAAAAAGGGTTACTCGGTACGGGGTAAATAAAAATCCAAGATGGCCGGCGGGTCGCGGAATCGAGCCGGGAAGCCGCCGCCGAGATTGCGGCCTCACCACGCCGAAAAGTAGGTGCTAAAAACGACAGCAGAATTTTCACCAATTCTCTGTAAACTCGGGCATTTTTTCGTAAAATTCTAGCGCAGGAATCGCCTCCGTTGAGGAAAGAATGAGGGATATATGAAGGGGTATCCTAGCTGGTCCGGCATCCAAGCGTGCATATAAACCTACGTTTACTCAGCTGTTTAACCCATAAATACAGTCATAATTATCTTAGTTTGGACGGAATACATCACAGAGTTGTAGAAAATAGCTATGCATGGCCCTGTGATGTAAATGTTACGACATATTTGCTTTGTTGCTCTGCCCAGTTGTGATTTTGCTGAGGTGCGTGCAAAGCTGACTGCAGCATGTACCGTGCAGCGCCGCCACCTAGCGAAATTAGCATAAACTGCAGCACGAGAATACCTTTGCATAATACAAATGTATATACACATGTATTAAATGGACAACCAAGAAGAAGAAGAAGGTTAAGTTTTCTCTTGCATCTGTTTCTTGTTTTCTAAATAGTTTCATCAATGTTGGTAGTTGGTGGCTCTTAGCCCAACAATGAAGTTACTGTTACAAGATTTTAGTAAGATCTGAAGTCACATTATAACGTTGTCTATCAGACACTTTCAACCAAATTTTGGGTTTAGTTCCTGAGTTGCCAGAGGGAAGAAATCATAACAGTCCAGTCTAGTTGTGTGCAATGCTGCCATCTAGTGAGATTAGTGAGAAGTGCAGACGTTGATAGTGTTTGTTTCTGCAGACAGAGTCACGGCGGTGAGAGGAGAGATGAAGAGGTCGTGACGGTCCAGTCCTGTTGGGCGCCGAGTTTCCACACGGCCTTCAAGGTCCTGCTCTCCGCGCGATTCTGCGCCGCTCTGCTCAGTAACATCTCCGACTGCGACGAGACCTACAACTACTGGGAACCCGTGAGTGTGCTGCTGTTTCCCTGCTGTTTCTGTGCTGTTTACCTGCTGTTTCTCCGCCGTTTGCCAGCTGATTTCTTTCCTTTTTCCATACATGCTACTTCTGTGCTGTTTCCATGCTGCTTCCATACTGTTTCTGTGCCTTTCCTGTATACTGTTTACTGCTGTTTCTGTGTTATTTCTTAAGTTGGTATGTACCTTTGTAATATTTGTTATTTTATCATGTTATGTTTATCTATATTTATATATGACTGCAGATGTTGTACATTTTGAGCTGAAAACCAGGCTTTTAGCTAGAGGGGTGTCCAGGTGTCTTTTGGACACCCTGTATTGAAAATAATGAGAAATTGGACACCCTACTTTTTGGTAGGACACCCTAAAGACGCCTTATTTTTTTCCACTCCCAACCTCTGCCATGCCCTCATGCCTCCCTTCAGCCTTACTACATGTATAAATACAAAAATGGCTGTATTCCTCAAAATTTCCACCTCAAAATGCAGGAAGTAGTGTTTGAGAGCATTACGAATTTCAAAAATCTTAAAAAGCCCCCCTAAAAAGCTTGTACCTAATAGCATACAATAAAAAAAATGGACACCCAACAAACAAATCCTAGCTAAAAGCCTGCTGAAAACCTTCCCTTCTCCCCAGACGCATTACTTTATGTATGGCAAGGATTTCCATACTGGTATATTAGAGGCTCGGAACATCAATATTTTATAAACTTTAGTTTTCTAAGTGTTTCCATACTGGTATGTCAGAGGCATTTTATTAGTTTAAGGGCAGATTTTGTGTGTTTTGTTCTCCCCAGACGCACTACCTGATGTACAGGAAGGATTTCCAGTGTTATACATGTACATCCCTGCCAGTACTGGTGTAAGAGTAGACGCCGACTGACGGAAGTTATTTATTTTAGTTTGAAACCAGATTTTGTGTGATTTTGCCTCCGCAGACGCACTACCTTATGTACGGGAAGGGGTTCCAGACGTGGGAGTACTCGCCGGCGTACGGGCTGCGATCGTACGCGTACGTCTGGCTCCACATCCTGCCGGCGCTCTTCCACAGTCGACTCCTCAAGGCCAACAAAGTTCTCATCTTCTACTTCATCCGCTGTGTCCTCGGCTTCTTCTGCGCACTGGCTGAGGCTTACTTCTACAAGTAGGTGGACAACGCTTTAACCTTCTACATGTCAAGCTAAGTGTACTAGTAATCCTCAAGTTACAGGTTGTTAGAACTGCATCGTCTGTACAGTCCTTCATATCACTGTGTGCACAGTTACGTGACCTCTGACTCTACACGCTTACGACCCGGCATGGCCTCGATTACGAATTTGGACTACGATTGTGATTTGATGTTATTGATCCCGTCTTTGTCTTGTACATATTGTTACATATGTTTGTCTATGTGTACCCAGGGCCACTCGGAAGAGCAGTGCTAAGTCACTGAGTTGGTGCTACCCTGGTTAAAGAATACAGAAATAAATAAATAAATAAATAAAATAAATACATGAGAGGTTAAACTCTTACTTCATCAGCTGTGTCCTGTTTTTTGTGTTTTTTTCTGTGCCCTAGCTCTTCTACAAGTAGGTCGAGAAAACCTTAACCATTACATTTTTACTTCATATGCCTATGTAGGAAGATCTTGAATGTGTTTCCTTGTTTGTTTATTTGTTGTTGTTGTTACAGGGGGATCTGTAAGAAGTTCGGAGCCCATGTAGGGAGGATGACGCTGTGTTTTCTGCTCTTCAGTACCGGGATGTTCATCTCATCTACAGGTAAGAGTCCTACAATCCTCGGGCCGTCCTTGAAAGATCTGCTGCGTATTAGTTACGCTCCCTCTAGATGTCACTCCCTTGGTCAGCTTTGTGTGGCATGAGGCCACTAGGGTAGTGTAACTTTGTATTGGTACTGTACCGGTACTTAGTGATTCGGTATTTAGGACCTGTTAGTCTGTACCAGTTTTCATACATGTAGTACAGTACAGTACCGGTATGCAGCCTGACGTACAAGGAGATTTTGAAGGTCTGTCTCATTGTACAAAAGATCAATTCAGCCTTTTTGCTGCAAGACTTTTTACTTTACAAATACACGATTATTTCGTAAACAGTTGTTAAAAAGTTAACATCCTTCCCAAAGCTTTTGCTGCCTATCTCCCTTTCTGTATTGTTATCAGTTGTATACCTGTATATTAAACTGCAAAGGATAAGAAAGGGTTCTATACAGTCCTGCATGTGACCTTCAAATGACCTCTACCTGATTCCTTCCCAGCATTCCTGCCGAGCTCCTTCTCCATGATCTGGACCATGGTTGCCATGGCAGCCTGGTGGACACATTACGACGGGGTCAGTACTTTCACCTTTGTACTTTCACCATTAAACTTTGACCTTCTTTGTCTGATTTGTTTTTATTTATTTGTCATTAATACAAATACATTGTCATGGAAACGTGGGCAGAATAAACACTCGATGGTGTAAAAAGAGTCTCTTTATTCAATAGATTGTCTTCTGAGACAAAAAGGGGCCAAGGAAGGAATTATCATTTCCGAAGACTACTGATCACATATTTTTGTGCAGGTGGCTATTTTCAGTATAGCAGTGAGTGCCATAGTGGGCTGGCCATTTGCAGGGGCCCTCGGGTAAGAACAGTTCTGAGTCTAATAACTGAACTTCATAACCACCCGGCTTAGGTACATGTGGGCTACAATGGCAAGTTGTTAGATTTCACAGAGAACTTTCATTGGTTGATTTAGAGGAAAAATGGATATGAAAAATGGGTAAAAAATTTGATGTTATTGCTCTACTTTATCTTCCAAGCATCCCCATAGCTGTAGACCTGGTGTTGAGCAAAGAACTAACGACCTTTACTAACGACCTTTACCGCCCCCCTCCCCTCCTCAGCATCCCCATAGCTGTAAACCTGGTGTTAAGAAGAAAACTAACGACCTTTAGTAACGACCTTTACTGCCCCCTCCCCCCCTCAGCATCCCCATAGCTGTAGACCTGGTGTTGAGCAGAGAACTAACGACCTTTAGTAACGACCTTTACCGCCCCCCTCAGCATCCCCATAGCTGTAGACCTGGTGTTGAGAAGACAGCGCGTCGCTCTGTTCTGTCAGTGGGTCATCATCTCTTTGTGTCTAGTACTGGTGAGTTTTTGTTTATTTGTTTGTTTGAATTTAACGTTGAAGCTATATTACACTAGACAACCTGTTACACCTAACCATCGCACATCTACATTTTGTAACTGTAAGCGTTAGATGTGCAATGGTTAGACTCGAAACGTCCGGAAGTACATGTGATCTCTGAATATTATCCAGTAGTTGAGTTTGTTTCATCTTTGAATATTGTTTACCTGCCGTGGATGTCTAACCTTCATCAGCCTAACTGTAAGTATTGTTTGCTGCTATCTAGTGATGATGCCCCTACATTTACATATGGTAGTAAAGCCTACATGTAGATATTAATATTTGTAAGAAAGCGATACATGATATCCCCCCCCCCCATCCCAGGTGCCCCTTATGATGGTGGACACCATGTACTACGGGAAGTTGGTCGTTGCGCCCCTCAACATTGTCCTGTACAACGTCTTCAGCGACCACGGGCCGGATATATATGGTAAGTCTCACCACAGGTCATGCGCACCTAATTTTAGATACACAGCTCCAATTTTGGGAGCACAAAAGTGCATAATTATATATGTCACAGGTAATATTGGATTCCAGGTGAGATTTGAATCCAGGGGAGATTGGAATCCAGGGGAGATTGGAATCAAGGTTTTTAATGATTGTTTCTAACCCTAAAATGTGCTGCATACTACTCACTAGTTTTAGAAGTTAGCTACAGACTAAGGTTGCTGTCACTAGTGAGTAGTATGCAGCACATTTTAGGGTTAGAAACAATCATTAAAAAACCTGGATTCCAGTCTCCCCTGTGACTAAGTATATATGCATCCAGTATTTCCAGTCCTGTCTTTAGCTAGCTTTAGTTTTTCACAAACGGAAGCTTGGAGTCGTGTTGGTACTTGTTGGTACATGTTTATTTGTGTATTTGTTTGTTGTTTACTGTCCAGGTGTGGAACCGGGTCGGAACATGATGTTTACTTGTTTGTTTGTTGTGTTGTTTACTGCCCAGGTGTGGAACCGGGTCGGAACATGATGTTTACTTGTTTGTTTGTTGTATTGTTTACTGTCCAGGTGTGGAACCGGGTCGGAACATGATGTTTACTTGTTTGTTTGTTGTGTTGTTTACTGCCCAGGTGTGGAACCGGGTCGGAACATGATGTTTACTTGTTTGTTTGTTGTGTTGTTTACTGCCCAGGTGTGGAACCGGGTCGGAACATGATGTTTACTTGTTTGTTTGTTGTGTTGTTTACTGCCCAGGTGTGGAACCGGGTCGGAACATGATGTTTACTTGTTTGTTTGTTGTGTTGTTTACTGCCCAGGTGTGGAACCGGGTCGGTACATGATGTTTACTTGTTTGTTTGTTGTGTTGTTTATTGCCAAGGTGTGGAACCGTGGACGTACTACTTCCTAAACGGCTTCCTGAACTTCAACATCGTGTTTCTGATGGGGCTGGTGGCCATGCCTCTTGGGGTGAGTCGCTCAGACATGTGCATACACACAGACAGACTGACACACACATGCACACATACATGTGATGAACAATGAAATTGTACCAGTCACATATTTCGTGATATGTTTATTTCTTTACCAGATGTTTTTTAACAGATTTTTGTTTGTTTTCCAGCTGTTTGTTGACAACATGCTGAAGCAGCGATCGCCGGGGTACGTCCCCACTCACCAGCTGCTGTACACCCTGTCTCCTCTCTACATCTGGATCCTCATCTTCTTCACCCGGCCGCACAAGGTACGCTCATTCATTCACTCACTCACTCACTCACTCACTCACTCACTCACTCACTCACTCACTCACTCACTCACTCACTCCACACGCTGTCTCCTCTCTACATCTGGGTCCTCATTTTCTTCACCCGGCCACACAAGGTACTCTCATTCACTCACTCACTCACTCACTCACTCACTCACTCACTCACTCACTCACTCACTCACTCACTCACTCACTCACTCACTCACTCACTCACTTACTAACTCACTCACTCACTCACTCACTGTTTGTTTTCACCCCCAGGAGGAGAGGTTCTTGTTCCCGGTGTACCCACTGATCTGCCTGTGTGCAGCCGTCACTCTGGCCTCCTTCCAGGTAAGTGTTTTGTATAACATGTATATTTGCTTATAGAAACATTACCACTTCACAGTTTAACACTGACGAAGCTTCGAAAATAAAAGAACAACACAACACCATTGCATCTAACCATCCATAATATTATACATGTATGAGCCCTGCTAAGTCTGTTTAGTATAGCTAGAACCAGAACTATAACATCGTACTTCTGTAACTTTTATATCCTTACAGAAACTTTACAACTTCACACAGAAGAGAAAACACTAACATGACACCAAACTGTCCATATGAGAACCCTGCTAACTCTGTTTAGTATAACTAGAACATAACGTGTATATTTATATCTTTACAGAAACTTTAGCACTTCACTCAGAAAACACCTACACTACACCATCACATCAAACTGGCCATGTACAGTAAGAAACCTGAAAAAATCTGTTTACTATAACATACAGTGTACACACATACATGTACATATCCGGGCTTTGATTATTCTGCTGCCGGCTTCCCTGTCTCAGGGGTGGGCAGCAGTCGGCTAGACTGGACTCCATGTCTCCATGCAACCCTGTCCTGTGGGTCAATGTTGGACAGTCCGCACATTCTAATGTCATTTTGGATGCACTCCATCCATGTCTTCTTTGGTCTACCACGACCTCTGTTGCCAGGTAACCGTAAGTCTGTGATGGTGTTGATGCAGCCACTGGCACGCTTAACGTGCCCATATCACCGAAGATGACATGACCGAAGCACCGAGGTGATATCCTCGACACCTAGCTACAACTAAAACATAAACATTCATATTTTGTATGTTTACAGAAACTTTACCACTTCACGCTGACGGAGAGAAAACGACAACACTACACCATCGCGTCGAACTGGGTCGCTATCGGGATTTCTGTTCTGTACGGCGTGCTCTGTGTGTCCAGGTCCGTTGCTCTCTTCCAGGGTATGTCTCTAATCAATATGTCTCTAATCAATATGTCTATAATCAATAAGTCTGTAATCAATAAGCCATTAAAGACCACATGGTGCCAGGTTCTGAATCAGCCGTCATGCTCACCTAGCAGCAGAAATCAAAAACTGGAAGAATGATATGCAACATGCAATGTTCTCTAACATCAGAAGAGTGTAGTTTTGGTCCAAACGTCTTTGTTCATTGAATAATACCTATCACGTTAAACAATTTTCAAGAACTGTTGTATTTTAGTGTTATAGGTGTCATGTGGTCTTTAAAGATGACATGAAACCATTGATAGTAAAATACAACAGTTCCCGATTGTAGTCAAATATGATAGGCATTATTCAATGAACAAAGACGTTTGGACAAAAAGTACACTCTTCCGATGTTAGAGAACATCAAATATTGGAAATCATCCTTGAAGTTCTTGATTTCTGCAGCAGTTGATTCAATCAAATGCTGCCAGTGACGTCACAGTAAGCATGTCAGCCAGTTCAGAACCTGGCACCACGGCTCATGAGAAACATTCTTTTGAGAAGCAAACAAAAGCAAGCATTAATAACTTGCAATTTTATGTAGTCAAGATAATTATGTACTGTTTGCTTCTCGAAAGAACATTATTTTTTTCAAGTAGTAGGCCACATTCAGAACTGGCTGTCTTAATCTTGCTCACATGTGCACTGAAGCTACGGTAGGTGTCTCTGCTAACAATGTGGTCCCAAAGGTAAAGTAATTGTGATATTCATACATAGATATTGCTACTATTACCAGTAATGTTGTAACAATGTATGTCACAATTACTGGATACAACAGTGCCTGTGTTGTTCCTGTGCAGGCTACCACGCCCCCTTGGACCTGTACCCGGAACTGCAGCGAATCGTGGAGGACCCTGCTGTGCACACCATGGACCCGACCAGGGAGGTGAACCTCTGCATCGGCAAGGAGTGGTACCGCTTCCCTAACAGCTTCTTCCTGCCGGAAAAGTGAGAAGTTGTCATATAAAAAAAATTGAAATATGCCAAATAAATTAAAATATAACTAGAAAGGTTACATTTGCAGAGCAAATACATCATGTGTACCTTCTTGTGTACCTTGTATTCACACAGTTTAGCCCAACAAACTACTGCTCTGTTTATTCTTTCTCAAATACATTCATACATGGTGACCAGCCCCTCAAATCTGCCCTGATACTTGCTACATAATGTAACACAACACCACATGGTGTCTGCTACAGCTCTCTATAAGTAGAGCATATGTTTCAAGTTCTTTTCGAATAAAGTAATAGCTTTAATTCTGTAGTCACCCTTCCATCTCAAAAGATGATGGTAGCTTTAATTCCACTGTCACGGTGTTGGAAAAAAATAGTTGTCAAATAAACGTTGTTTTCTCCAGTTGGCATCTACAGTTCATCCAGTCGGAGTTCAGAGGTCAGCTGCCCAAACCGTACTCGGCCGGCGCAGACGGGACGAAGATCGTGCCGACGCACATGAACGACATGAACCTGGAGGAGACGTCGAGATATGTATGTTTGTTTGTTTGTTTGTTTTATGCTGCTGTATTTCAAGTTTCTTAATGTGTTTATTATTTATTTATTTCGGCTTACAAAGAAGCCAGGGTGTCCCAACTAGTCAAAGACTATTACTAAGGGACACCCTGGGGAAAAAAGATGAAAATTGTTAAACATCATAGGAATACATATTACATACATAGTGAGATCATGAAGTTATTTTAACTTCATGGTGAGATATACAGTTATATACAATAATGTGTATTGTTAAAAGTTGTTTAATAGATCTATCTTAATTTTATTATAAAGAACATGAAATGTAATCATGATTGTATACAACAGAAAATCAACATACAGTTATCAAAAGGCAGTCATGAAAATATCCCTTTAGGAAAAGGTACCCTTTTTTGGAGGCTGTAGGGGCAGTGGGTTGTTGGCACAGTATTGGAAGGTGGGGCCCATCCCTCTCCTTCCACCGCCTTTTACCTCCCCAACCGAAGTCAGGTACTCATTTTACACCTCGGTGGAGTGAAGAAAGTAGCGCAGAGTGCCTTTCCCTAGGGTACAAGATGGGTAACAAGGCAGGATTTGAACCCAGGACCTCTGGTTCTGGGCTACACAACCCCACATAATGTCCTTAATGTTCCTTTAAAGTTGTTCAGTGTCCCTGTCAAGTGCCCTGAGTTTATTAATAGGGTGAGCAAGTTACTTTCTTTAAGAAGAGTTTGACCTTCCTGTGATTTATTCTCACTTGTCCAGATTGACCTTCGGAAGTGTCACTATCTGGTTGACCTTGACCTTCCTGGAGAATCGCCGCGGGAACCGCGGTACTCCAGACTGACCAAGGACTGGACGGTCGTCGCTTCTCAGCCCTTCTTAGACTCCTCCAGGTACGGAGGTCGTCTTTAATCTTCTCCCTGCTACCTTACCCTATAAAAAATAGAAATCTGTTTAAGGCAAAGACTATGAGCTTAACACAAGCATTCACTGCCCAAAAATGATAATTTTGAAGTGTTGGTATGTCCATGTTGTGTGTGTGTGAATTTTATTCCGGTATTCAAGTTGTCAGAACACCACTTGGCTTGCCAGGACAACCTCTCAGCTTGCAAGGTTTCTAACCAAAGCCGGTTAAAAATATATGTCAGCCCATCGTTTTGATTTTACCAATAAATTTACAACTCTAACCCTTAAACTCTAAATTTTTCCCAGAGGTTTGAAATCTTATATTTCATGTTTCATTTTAAGATATTTGTATTTGTTTGTTTTATTAATCCCTTCCTGTTTCCATCCCCTGCAGATCTCACCCGTTCTTCCGGGCGTTTTTCATCCCGTTTCTGTCCAAGCACCACACGGAGTTTACGGACTACAACCTCCTCCAGAACACCAGGCTGCTAGGCAACCGGCGCAAAACAGAGGCTAACCAGCAGTAGAACACACTGTAGAACATCAGCCACACAAAACAGAAGCTAACCAGCAATAAGATGCACAGTAGAAAAAATGGTATGCAAAACAAAAGCTAACCAGCAGTAGAACGCATTGTAGAACACTGACTACTGCACTGTAGAACACCAAGTACTGCTCTGCATTTATTCTTACCAAGGAAGTTCAACCTCCTTGTTCTTACTATATATATATGAATGTGTTTAATATAAACAGATCAGTAGTCAGTGTTCTACAGTGTAGTAGTCAGCTACGCATTACAGAATAATATAACACACAATAGAACGCACAGTAGAACACCGGCTAGGAAAAAAACAGAATAACACACAATACAACACACAGAGAAAAACAGCTACACAAAACAGAAGCTAACCAGTGGTTGAACACACTGTAGAACACTTGCTCCACAGAACAGAAACAAATCAGTGGTAGAACACCAGCAACGCAAAACAGAATAACACACAATAGAACGAGCATAGTAGAACACTGGCAACACAAAACAGAATAACACACAATAGAACGAGCATGGTAGAACACCAGCAACCCAAAACAGAATAACACACAATAGAACAAGCATAGTAGAACACCAGCAACCCAAAACAGAATAACTGTCAGTTAACACACACGATAGAAGTTCACACCGGCTACACAAAGCAGAAACTAACCAGCAATAGAATGCTAGTAAAATCATGGTCAGTAAGTTTCCGAGTCTTGCCTACTGTGCACAGGTAGAAATCTCTACTCTTGTGGAAGAGTAGAGAGCCACAAGTTTTGCAACTGACTCGGTTCTGCATGTATTTCAATAAGGTATGTTGGGAAAACTTCCATGTGGACGTTTTCTATTGATGTACCAAAGAATCTGCAGAAATTTAGTACTAGTTGAGCTCAAAATATCAAAGTTTTAAGTCCGGGGGAAAATGTTGACTTCAAACGTTACTCGTAAGACTTAAGTGGTTAGTGTTTTTCCTTCTTTTTTTTGAAGATCAGTGAAGAATTCTTGCCACCTTTGCAGCTTTTCACAGGCTGAGATTTTTTCTGGGTTTTCTGTCAAATAATGAATTGATTGTTCCAGGTACCGTTTTTATCTTGTTAACTCGGAAGTTGCGTACAGGACAGCTAAAATAACCCATCAGAAGTGTGAATATTCGCAGGCTAGGGAATCAAAAAATTGTTTTGCTAAATACAGTATCATATTTTCCACTCCAAAATTGCCAAGAAATATTCCTGTCGAATTGAATCATCTGACAGCAGTTTGGCAGAAATCAGATCTGTGGCTGTTAAACTCGGAGTTGTACAGAAATCATGAGGAAATTCCTGTTAATATATGACAACAACTGGAACCACAAATAAGTGTGATGCTACATAAATGTAAAATAAAACTAGAGAAAATAGAGGTGACGTTAACTTCATTCTTTCTCATCTACAAAAATGATGAATATTTTACTTGCATCATGAACGTTGATTTTTTTAATTTTTATTATTTACATTGAATCAATGTTGATGACTTGTTTGTATTTTAAAAAGTAATTTTTGTAAATTTGGTACAATATTTTCATGATTACTGGTTACTTTGCATGTCAAAAATCATCCAGGTACCTTATTTTCTTTCACATGTTTTTTTTTTTTTGTAAAATTTTGAAGTATGTACAAAACTATAAGATCCGTAAATTTATGCCAAATTGTAAATATGAAGAAGATGATATGTGTTAGAGTTAAGGGTAACAGAATACAGATATCTAGTAGCAGAGTTTGAGAACACTGAACGACCAAACAGCATAAGAATAATAACTGAAGAAATATGGAACTCTCCAACCAAAATGGGACTACTGTTGGTTTGTTAGAAATCTGTACTGTGTCGTGGATTGTTACTTAATGCATTTTTTCTTTGCAACAGAAGAGCCTCTTGTAGAAATGATAGCCTCCACCAGGCCTTCCTATCGGTTATAGATAGCAGAATTAAGCTAAATAAAGAGACTCTTTCTACACAACCAAGTGTTTTATTCAGCCGATGTTTCGGTGACCGTAGAAAGAGTCTCTTTATTCAGTGACTTACCAACCTGATGAAACTATTGACAGAATAAGCTAAGATTATCATTTTTTACTTAGTCAATAATTGGCTAGGAGAGTGAGTCTGTGGTAAGGGTAACAGTTCCCATTGTGCAGGCAAATGAAACCATATGGTGGCCAAACTCCCCTGGCAAATTATTCTTCCTATTTGGATAAACTTTACTTTTTTGCAGCCCACTTTGTTAGTCTGGTGGAGACTATAGAATTCAGCTGTCCTCTGAAGCAAGGTGTAGGTTCATTTTCTCGATTTTTAGATCAAGCGAGTCAAATTATCAACATGTAATAAGTTAAGAATATTTGGATGTGACTTTTCAGCAGTCTTGACAATCTGATCTTTTTATCGTTTTGTATGTGAATGTCCTGAATGCAATTAACGATGTGCTGAAGAAAGTTTAATCGCCAGAAAATTGATTTCGAATCTTTTTGTTTCAAATTTGTTGCACGTTTCTGTGTTGTACCAGTATCATACCTGGGGGAGGGGACATGTACTGCTGAATTTCGAATTACCTACCGCAGGGCATTACGGGATATGGTGTATCCCATAATGCTTTGCTGTTGATCATGGGCAAGTCCATTCAACAATAGGGTGTAGATATACAAACTGTACACCCCTGTACACCCCTACCCAGTGTGTGGGCTGTTCCACCTGACGACCAATGTGCAATCAAACTCCGATGCAATAAAACCGAAGAACGGCCATGTTGGACTTGACCTTGTGTTGACCTTTATATTTGTGACTGCCAGACTTATAATGTGGTCACGGCTTGACAAGTCTTAAGTGACAACAATATAAAAATAGAGAAATAAATGAAATGCCCCCTTCCAGTTCTTGTATTTTGGGATGACCCAGACTGTTTGAAGGTCATATTACTAGTAAATTGGTACCAGGGGGGTAGTTGGGGGGGGGGTTGTATGTTATGGTTTCCTCAGTGATCTTAACACAAAATGAAGAGTGATAATGTAAGGGAAAAACTGATCAGCTTTTAAAGAAAAAAATACTTCTCCGAATCCCGACCCTCCACGAGGGTTCTCGGCCGTTTCCAACTTAGGAACTGCGTAACCCGGTCCTTACTCACTAATGTTATTTATTCTGCCATTCAGACCTAATTTGCCACATTTCCTGCGCTTAGAAACGTTGCAGTCCGGATGTAACAATTAGGAAGAGTTACTGGAATTAGATTAGAAAAAGGCCACACGTACTACACGCACTTACAAAGTTCCCAGACGATTGAGAGCGTTTTTCAGAGAGTAAATGCAATTATGAGGCAAAGACCCGGTCGCTAGGCAACGGGCAGGAATAGACAGGCGACTTTTGAAACTGTTACAAACAGAACAAGTCGCTACATTATTGCGGGAGCGTAAGAACAAGTCGCTACATTTGGCTACAGAAGTGGTTACAAACGAGCTGCACAGAGAACATGGCTACAAGTTGGTAAAACAAGTCCCTACCATGATGTGAAGAAGTGGCTATAAGAACAGTTTGCTACATATGAAAAAGTTGCTACAATGTGCCCGTGATGACAGAGAACAGTTAGCTACCCTGACGCCCCGTCCAGGAGGCTACTACACACCGGCAACAGGCGTCGCAACATCTGATTTGCCACACCGGGAGGAATTGTCGCACAGCATATGTAGCAGAAGCCATGTCGGCCAGGACAAGTCTCACGTTACAGCGCCGGAAACGGACAAGCCGCAAAGGTAGATTTGTAAGGGGGTAATACTTTTGAAAAGTATTACATGTCTTAACGCTTGTTCAGTATTTCAGTGAAGATGCAGTCGCATGGTGTGGATATTGTCGAAAATTTGGTAAAATGATTTTTTGTCAAGTTTTCCATAAATCCAAGAATTTCACAAGCCCATATGTGCCATCCTATTTTAATACCGGGCTCCCTAAATATTTCTGGGGAGCGAGTTTGAGAGCCCGGGTTTACAAATAGGCTGGCACCCAGGCTAGAAGTTCACAGACGCATATTCACAATGTCGAAGCCACTCAACACGATGACAAATCTATCTTGTTGTACCCATCGGTGAATAGTTGACAGACGGTGATCGAAACGTCACCAGGCTAGGTATATATCAACTCCTTGGTTATGTAGATACGTATACTGCAATGTAGTAGTACATTGTCCACCTCGCGACGTTTCGCGCGTTGGCAACTTATTCAGACCAACTCGCCCGAGACGTCGCGGTTTAGAACATCATAAACACAGAGACGTTTGGAGACGCATCTTGGCTACCAGAACATGATGATGATGATGATCCTAAACCTCCCTACTCCTCTGAAACCTGATCCCTGTAATTACGTCACACAGTCGTCACACACAGACCAAGTCTTCTCGCGAGCCTCGGGCTCTTACCCACCTCTGTAACTGACTCCCCCTCCGAAGTGATCCCGTTTTAGGCGCACTTTCATGAAAGCGTTTCCACCACCAAAGCTAGACTGGCCGTGACCAATCGGAATTTTCTTTGTTTACCGACAAACAATTTGCCTTAAGTTTATCAACAACTCCATACGTGTTTGAATCAGACGTTAAACCATGAGATTCTGTAGCCTTCCATGACTACAAGCGTTCCGCACGGGGTTTTTATCAAAGGCCGGGCGGCTTGTGGCTGATGGCACCGTTAGATTATCCTCCTGTCCGGAGCGTCCTGGGTTACGTCACGGGGTTCTATTCCATGGCGGGCGGGGGTCGGGTTTCCGTGGGGGGTTCTATTCCATGGCGGGCCGGGGTCGGGTTTCCATTGACTCCTGGCGGGGGATGGGGTGGGGATTCGGTGTCATTGTTGCCGTCATGCCATGCAAGGCTAACCACGAATCGCGGCCTGAATCTGAGCGCCTCGCGCGGCCACAAACCGTGACGCCGGAGGGGGACCGCTAGTTCTGGGGTTCGTGTGGACAGGAGGAAAAACCGCGGCGGGATCAGAAATGTCGGGACTGACTCCTACAGGACGGGACCGTGAGGATGGGAACGTCAGTCCCACGCTGCGGTGACGTACAGGTGTTTACGGGAGCGTCAGGTGGCCAGGTGAGCGCCCCACAGGTGTTACATTGTGCGGTTTGTTTGAGCTGCGGATAAGACCCCTTAAGAAACACACCTTCCCGTAAGCGTTACCTTAACACCCTCTGTTCAGACGTCTTACTTGAGTACTCAAGAAACCACCGAGGCTTCAAAAACGACATACAACATCATCTAAGGAACCGTAAACTCCTCTGTGTTTAATGTCAAGGTTACAGACCCAACCCCGTCTCTTCCGCAGGTTTATACCCTTAAATTTCCGCTGATCCCAAACTTTACGTGTCCCTCTACCTCCCCCCCTCCTCATCTCTATAACCATGAGTTCAGGAAAGGTAGAACAAGGCCCGGGATCTGTCCGTATTCGCAGGGCTCCAGGCTGGCAAGAGCGAAGCCCTTTTGTTGTTGGTAACCTGGTATCAGTTACACCTGGGGTTTCATTCAGGACAAAACGCACTGGCTTCAGGCTATTTCTTTTGTCTGAATTTTCTTAAAAATCAATACAGTTTATGTATGAGATACGAAATACACTCGTTGCCATGGTAACGGACGCGTTAACGTGTCGAAAATGGAGGATCGTCAGGTTTTGTAGGCTAGGTTGTTGCAGGTTATTTATAGTTGTTTGTGCGGGTGAGCAGTGTTGTCTGTGGACGCGGTCGGTGGCTCTGGTCAGGGTCTCGGCAACCGGACCATGTGATAGCTGGCTGGGCGGGACGACTGGTGTTAGCCTGCTCATCCACTAGACTTAGAATTAGATCTTCACATAGACATAGACATGGATATGGACATAGACATACACTTAGACTTAGACTTAGATATAGGCATAGATGTGGACATTATAAAAGACATGGACGTACAATGTAGACATGGACTTAGACTTAGACACAGACTTAGGCTTACATGTAGACATAGACATAGGCATACACATGACATAGACTTAGACGTAGACATAGACATAGACTTAGGCGTAGACATAGACATAGACATGGATATAGATATAGACATGGACATAGATATAGAAAATTTAATAGACTTAGGCGTAGACAAAGTCATAGACATAGACTTAGGCGTAGACAAGGTCATAGACATAGACTTAGGCGTAGACATAGTCATAGACATAGACGTAGACATAGACATAGATAAGGATATAGACATAGACATAGACATAGACTCTGGCGCAGACATAGATATAGGCATAGACATAGACATAGACATAGACATAGATATGGATACAGACATACACATAGACATAGACATAGACTTCCACATAGACATAGACTTAGACTTACACTTGGGCACAGAGTTAGGCATAGACTTAAACATAGACTTAGGCTTATACATACACATAGGCATAGACATAGGCTTAGACATAGACATAGACATAGACATAGACTTAGGCGTAGATTTAGACATAGACTTAGACATAGACATGGACATAGACAGACTTAGGCTTACATGTAGACATACACATAGACATAGACTTCGACATAGACATGGGCTTAGACATAGACATAGACTTGGCCTTAGACACAGCCTTAGACTTAAATATAGACATAGACACAGACTTAGACATAGACATATACTTAGACTTAGGCTTATACTTAGGCTTAAACATAGACTAGTCCATCCTTACGTGCAACCTTAATTAATCTTATTCGTTAAGTTTTGTCCTTTGTCATGTTGCATTTTCTGCTGTATCCCATCATTGAAAATATGTCCGGGGTCGTCCCAAGTTAAGCTATGTATATTCGTGATATGGATTAGATGTTATTTCTGATATTTGTACCAAATGCGTACCACAACCACCCCCCAGTGTCTGTGTGTGTTGTGGGGGGGGGGGGGTCTCAGTGATTCCAAATATACACAATACAGCGTTACCATACATCGTCAGCACTGCTTTTTTTCGTCTGTAGCACTGAAAAGGTCGCAAAGCAGTAGAGGTAAAGGGTTGAAGTCTGTCATCTCTGACTGGCTTGTTCTATACGCATTTCCAATGGTAAGGTTCTTCTTCCTTTTCACAATAGAAAACACCACCTGAAAGCTGCAAGACACAGAACAGTTTGAAGCTAAACATCTGCTTGGAGCTGTTGCCATGAGTGGTTTTATTTATGTATTTAACAGGCGACACTTTAAATCCGGAACAACACTTTAAATCCGGAACAACACTTTAAATCCGGAACAACACTTTAAATTGCGCTCCGATGCAGAATTCTGCAGAACTGACCTAGTCCACCGGGACCTACCAATGTTACCTAGTAGACGTAATTGTTATCATGTAGTATGTGATAATCTAGAATATTAAGTTTCCTTCTCACACTTATGATTATGTCTTAATAATCAAAGTTGTCCGGATTTAAAGTGTTGTTCCGGATTTAAAGTGTCGCCTGTTATTTTTATCTTTCTCCTTTTTTATTTTTATTTATTTAGTTAGTTAGTTTTCCCATCCCGTAGTTAAGAGTACAGACTATGCTAGGAGATGGTAGTGAATGTTGGCTTGAATAGCGGGTTGTATTTGGGAGGAAAACCTGTCAGGGAGAGAATTTTTCTTTCCGTGGAAAGAAAATGTTACGATCTTCCATCCCAACGTTCGGGAGGGTATGTTGAAAAATATGGTAATTGTATCGCCACAATCACCCCCCCCCCCTCCCACTCCAAATGCTACAATAGTATCCACATGTAACAAACCCGCTGTTGTAGCGGGTGAACTGGATACATTCCAAACACTTTCCCTGTTTACGTAACAGCCGTATCTGACAGCAGGACCAGGCAGGTGTCTACCGTTCCGAGGTTTCTCCGCACACCTGTTTACCTGTAAACACCTGACCAATGTCCGGGACGGGCCGGGAAAGGCCACAGGTGGGGCACCACCTGGTCGCCATGGTAACGGGTCCGGGCGGGGAGGTCAGGGGTCACAGCTGGGGGTGTTGTGTTGGGGGTGGGGACATTGTTCCCGCATGAAAGCAGTCGGGTATCGGGTGACTCCAGGCGCGTGCGACACTAGAGAATGGGGTTAGTTTGGGGACGTGCTACTTGTTTAAGGTGGAAAACTTTCAATTCGCTACAAAATAATAGTAACCTGCGCTTAAGCAATTTTTTTTTCAATCGAGAATGGGGTTAGTCAGGGGACGTGCTACTCTCCAAGCAGAGGGTTGGGTTTGGGCTTATTTATGGTGTGTTTTTAGGCTTTTTTTCATTGGGCTTTCTTTTTTTTTGTACTGGTATCTCTTTTTTTACGTCGGGTTGGCGTGAAAGATACCAGTGCAAAAACAAGAAAGCCCGATAAAAAAAGCCTAAAAACACGCCATAAATAAGCCCAAGCCCAACTCTCTGCTTGGACAGTAGACGTACCACTTGTGTAAGGTGGAAAACTTTCAATTCGCTACAAAATAATGGTAAACTGCGACTTAAGCAAATTTTTTTCTTTATGATGAATGTTGTATGTACCAGCTTCTGTGTTCAATCGATACTTTAGATACTAGACACGTTACCTAATATATGTATGAGAACGGCTGACGTTTCGTTGTACCAAGGTTGTACTTTTAGGTTCTATCAAAAGAAATTGAGGAAAAATGTCTTGATGAAAGGTTGTAGCACAAACGCTTACTGGAAACTATTCCCAACCAGTCTTATAACGTCACCATCCATGTGACGTCACCAGCTTTGTGACGTCACCAGCTATGTGATTCTTGCCCACCAGAGAGGAGCATGGGATAGTCGCAGGGATCACAGAGGATGAAAAGTTGTTGTTTCTTCCTAACGAAGGCGCCAGACCGGTTTTAGGGCATTTACAAACATCACAACACAGTTCTTTACTTAACTACAAAAGCACGGGGATTGTGACAGGGGGTACTGTATAACAAATCAAGGCACGAGAAGATTAAAAGTCGCAAGTCGTCCGGTCATTTTGCTCAAGGAAAATCCCAATGTATCTCAGAAAAACGTGGTCGGTTCTCACACCACCCCCATATCAAACGAACATTCCCCACACACCAGGTGAACCTTTAATAACGGACGGTCCCCTAGAGAGCCATGATGTCCCTGTGTTTGGGTAGTGAAGGAATCGGAAAGTATCTCTGTCATAAATCTGATATCGTCCTTCTGCCTGCCATTCCAACATCAGTGCAGCAGTCCACGGCTCCTGAAGCAGGCGTCACTCTGCCAGCGACCTTTGGACAAATTGTACTCTCGATAGAGGGTCGCCGGATCTTCAAATCACGTCGTACCCGGTTCGGTGAACTGCGAACATTGACCGATCTCGCAGTGATTGAGCGGAGACCGACTGTACTGCTGCTGAACGTGTCCTTCAGAACTCACAGACTCATCGAGCAGGCGATGTTCCTCCTGCATGCGTGACGCTGGACTGTGACTCTTTCCAGTAGTGCACGTCGGGTGACGGCCGAGATTCGAGCCCTAGACCCTCTGGTTATATTATATTAGAAGCAGGGTCGGTAACCACTGTTGTATCCAGAACCGTGCTATATCCTGAACCATTCTGGGTAGTTCAGGTGCATTTAGTGGGGCAAATCTACGTGCTTGGATACGCGGAGACTATCCAGAACCGTGCTTGATCCTAACCCTAACCCATTCAGGCACAGAACTAGATAGGCACGGTTCTGGATACTATCCCCCTACCGGTTCTGGATACACTAACCACAGGACTGGCGCCTCGCTGCGCCGTTTGCCGTGCGGCATGGACCGGGCACCGGGGAAGCTACCGGCTCTGGTGGCGGTGCCGCATCGCCTGGGGTCCGCCTGGGCTCGGCTGGCCCTGCTCGGAGAGACACCGGCCGCACCAGGTTGGGTAGAACATCCGTTCGTACAAGTTTGTGCGACAATGTTTTCATGTTACTCATGACGCTAACTTGGTGCTAGCATGTAATCTTCTCTCACAGACAGTGGCGTTACATTTATATAATTTAAGTACTAGATAACTCTTGTAACTGTTGTATCAGTAGGTGGTCTTGCTGTTTGCCAGGACTAATGCTACTCTAATTCTCCAAGAGTCTCTCTCTTTATAGAGAGAGAAAGAGAGAGAGAGAGAGGGAGAGAGAGGGGAAGGAGAGAGAGAGTGGGAGAGAGAGAGAGAGGGAGGGAGAGAGAGAGAGAGAGAGAGAGAGAGAGAGAGAGAGAGAGAGAGGGAGGGAGATATAGAATGTTGGGATACCTACAGAAGAGCGTTTCTCCCTGGCGACAACAGACGCACACTCGCTGTTACTTCTACAGGGAATGTTTTCTTTACGCTATAGGGAGTTGTTTAAGTAGTGGTGCTTGACACTGTTTTTAGTCTTCCTTTTAGTGCTTAAACTAAAGAAAGGAGCTGGAATGATGTTTTTACAGGGAAGTGGGGGCGATGCAACTGTGTTGAACAGTATGTTTTGTAGAGAGTTTGTTTCTTAACGTTGTTTGCTCTGCTGACCACCAAAGCTTTCCGTAGCTTCCCTGTCATTATAAGTCGTTGTGGCAAAGCTTCCCAGTCATTCTAAGTCGCCTACCGTTAGTCTTACAGTATTTTTTTCACAGGCGACTGAGAAAACTTCAAACCACGTAACGGAACTCTACAATACACTGTGAAATACTGCCATTAGACTGCAGTCTGTATGGAATGTATCCCCTTCAATAACTAGACAATGTTTATGTGTCTTGTAATCGTGTTTGACATTTTGAAGTGTTATTTGTTCAGGGTCAATAGCCTGGGTGCCAGCGCCCGTAGTTACAGCCGGCTCTCCCTTTTTGCTTGCGACGTGGAGCTGTGGAGCCGGTGGTACTACGGAGGATGGCACCCAGGCTACAGGTTTGTTGTATCAAGAATTGTGCCGTATCCAGAAGCATGCTCAGGCACGGTTCTGGATAGTCCGCGCGTATCCAGAACCGTGCCTGTGGCAAACCTATGTTCTTTGATACGCGGAGAGACATCCAGAAGCGTGCCTGTACCTAACCCATTCAGGCATAGAACTAGATAGGCACGGTTCTAGATACAACAAGGGTCATTGTACATGTAGTGACATGAAAATCTAACCCTTTCCTTGAGCGACTAGGTAAAACTCGAAGTGAAAATTGTCTGAAGTCCAGTTTTTGTTTTCCCTCGTTCTCCGTAGCCATGGCAACGGCTGAGTGACCCACAATCCTTATCAGATGAGATTGTATCTATCAGGCAAAAATTACAATCTTACGTATCGGCTCACGTGACCGGAAAGAAGGACGACGATTGGCTCAGTGCCTAGTAACGGATATCATGCATCGGGTAATATTTGTCTATGGGGTCCAAGGTCTGAAATTGGAGTTCCGAGGACTTTGGTGTTTTCTCAACACCTGTTAACGCCATGTAGGAACTCTAGTATTGAGGCGAGAAAAATGTGCCTGGAAGATTTGGGACGTCCGTGCTTGGTGTAGAGGGGCTCTTAGAGTGGCGAGATTTCGCTAAGTAACTGAAAAAGGTATTCTCTATGTTTTTAAAAAATATTTTTATTATAGAGACCTACCGCCTGCCCTCCCCCATGTATTGCACAGGGCTTGTCAAATACTAGGTCAGTGATACAATATCTCTATCTCTTAACCATTTAGAGTACTTTTAGAGGTGGTCACTCGTACAAGTTTGACTGTATATCAATGGCCAGGTGGTCCTTATATACGTGTAGAAGTGATCACTAGTACAGGTTTGACTGTATATCAACTTGTGGCCAGGTGGTCCTTATGTAGAGGTGGTCACTAGTACTGGTTTGACGATATATCAATGGCCAGGTGGTTCTTAAATAGAGGTGGTCACTTGTAAAGGTTTGACTGTATAATAATGGCCAGGTGGTCCTTATGTAGAGGTGGTCACTTGTACAGGTTTGACTGTGTATCAATGGCCAGGTGGACCTTATGTAGAGGTGGTCACTAGTACTGGTTTGACTGTATATCAATGGCCAGGTGGTCCTTATGTAGAGGTGGTCACTTGTACAGGTTTGACTGTATAATAATGGCCAGGTGGTCCTTATGTAGAGGTGGTCACTAGTACAGGTTTGACTGTATATCAATGGCCAGGTGGTCCTTATGTAGAGGTGGTCACTTGGAAAGGTTTGACTGTATAATAATAGCCAGGTGGTCCTTATGTAGAGGTGGTCACTAGTACTGGTTTGACTGTATATCAATGGCCAGGTGGACCTTATGTAGAGGTGGTCACTAGTACTGGTTTGACTGTATATCAATGGCCAGGTGGTCCTTATGTAGAGGTGATCACTTGTACAGGTTTGACTGTATATCAATGGCCAGGTGGTCCTTATATAGAGGTGATCACTAGTACAGGTTTAGTGTATATCAATGGCCAGGTGGTCCTTATATAGAGGTGGTCACCTGTACAGGTTTCACTGTGTTTGTGTACTGTTGCCATTTTGTTTCCTAGGGAGGAAATTAAACAGATCAAAGTTCCATATGTGCAGGTATAATGTTTACAGACCGCGTGATTACCCGTAGTTTGACCTAGGAGTACGCGGCATGTATTGTATCCAGAACTGTGCGTATCCAGGATCAGGCACGGTTCTGTACAGTCTCCGCGTATCCAAGAACGTAGACTTGCCCCAGGCACGGTTCTGGACACGCGCGGGCTATCCAGAATTGTACCTGAGCATGGTTCTGGATAAAACGCGTTTCTGGATACAACAGCACGTTCGTGTGATGGGAATCATTAACCAGGATTCAGACGTGCTTTTTGGTGGTACTTATGGGCAGGTTGGTGGGAAACGATAGATATTCTGTGACATGCGGCTCTTAAAACACACTTTCCACGACAGCCTGCGACCAAACTTGTGACAGATCGTTCAATCAATGCCTTACACATAAAGAATGAATTTTTCGACTCTTTTAATGTGTTTTTTTTGTCTTAACTGATTTGTCTTTCAAATCATACTTATTCAACGTAGTCAAATTATATAATCTAGGATCACACTAATTTTCTAATCTGTCTAGTTGCTTGAGTAACTGCTTTCTTGTGTATCTCATTAGCTGGATGTCCAACCTTCATATCGTATCCCAACATAGATATATGTTTGTTTATTTATTTATTGTTTGGCTTACTTACACCTAAAACTTTGCAATTGTGGTCAATCAGTGGTCGTGCTAAAGATGTTTTTAAGAACTAATGATTGTGTGCAGCAAGTGTGACATACAAATGTTTATTTGTTTGTTTGTTTGTTTGTCTTGTTTGTTTTTTCTCTAACACTTTGCGTTTTTCCCCGGATAAAAAAATATATATACAGCAAAACAGATACTCAAGCAACTGGATAGATTTTTAATATTGTCAGACGTTTCAAGTAGCATCCACTACTTTTATTCAGTGGCCAACAGTTACTTAATACTCTGCCAGCTAGTTTTCAAACGCATCCAGTTGCTTGAGTAACTGTTTTCTTGCGTATCTCATTACCTGGATGTCTAGCATTCATAACATATCCCAACATAGAAATATCTTTGTTTGTTTGTTTGTTTTATTGTTTTGTTTGCTTTTTCCTCTAACACTTCGCGTTTTCCCTGCCCAGGTCGCGGAAAGATGGCGGCGGCTGCGGGGTTAAATGACAGCGACACGGACGGAGAGTTCATTGAACCCTGTGAGTTCTGCGGCTCCTACGAGCGCAAACTCAAGAAACTCTTCCTCGCCCTCAACGAGAAACTTCAGAACGACAACGAGGCGCTGAGAAAGGAGCAGCAGGAACTTGACCACCAGGTCAAGAACCTCAAAAGAGACTTCAAGAAAGTGACCGAGGAGAAGGACACCGCTTTAGCAGAGACAGACATTTACAGACAGTCTATAGAACAGCTCAATAAAAAGTTTGACGAGGTGGAAAGAAAATGTTACGAGGCAATGCGAGAAAAGAAGGACATTAAAAATAAACTCGTGGACGTCACAAAAGACAAAGACACGTACGTCTTAAAGGAGTACGAGACGTCTAAGAAGTTCCGCGAGTTTCAGGAGAAGTCTAAGGGAGATCTTGAGACGTTGCAGAAGGCGGTGAAGAAGGAGCAGATGAGATTCGACCGCGAGACGAAGGCGCTGAACGAGATGATCCAAGACATGGAGAGGACGATACGGAGACTCGAGCGCGGCCCGAACAAGGAGACGCGAGAAACTCAGACCGAACTTCCCGAAATCGCCGTGATCTTCGAGGGAGAGATTAAGAAACTAGAGAAGATAATTAAACACAAGGACAACACGATCGACTCCAAACAGCGCGAGATCCACAGCAAGGAGCGCGAACTCCACTCCAAGGTGCGGAGGATGGAGCTGCTGGAGAAGAAGGCTGACGAGGCGGCCGGGGAGAAGATCCACATGCAGATGGACCTGAACAAGGTGCGCGTGAAGCTGGCGTACTACGAGGCGGAGTGCCGCAGGGTCAAGAAGGAGAACAGCAAACTTAAGGCGCTGCAGCAGAAGGAGCAGCAGCAGCAGCACCCGCACAGACAGGGCGTGCCGCAGAGCGCCAGGCCGGCAAACAGCAGCGCCATTAACGGACTCGCCATCAAGGAGGCAATCTGAGCAGGCGGCTCCGCCCCGGTGGCGTTGGCAAAAAAAACCCACCGCACAGGCATGGCATGCCGAAGTGCGCCAGACCTGCCATGATGTATCCAGAACCATGTTTAATCCAGAAACATGGTCAGACACGGTTCTGGATAGTCCACGCGTATCCAGATCTATGCCTGGGGCAAATCTACGTTCTTGGATACGCGGTGACTTTCCAGAACTGTGCCTGATCCTAACCCTAACCCATTCAGGCATAGAACTAGACAGGCACGGTTCTGGATACGATACAGGCCGGACAATAGCGGCGCCATTAACGGACTCGCCATCAAGGAAGCAATCTGAGTCACCGGCTCCGCCTTAGTGGCGTCGCCAAAATCAAAATGTTGGCACCCCATCCGTGGCGTTGCTAACGTCAAAGGGTTAACCTAAAGGAGTCGCCTTGGTGACGTCGCCAAAACAAAGACTGTAACCTGGGCTGCCTGCCACGCCCCTGTGGCGTAGCCAAAAAAAGACTGCTATAATATTTGAAATACCAGGTCAGGGATTTCAGAGGGGATCAGATTTTATGTTTCACGTTCATGATCACGGTGAAGTATGTCATTTGACTTTGAACAGCGACACGAGACCCAGTCAGAAGTCACTGGCCTATAGATAGTTCTATCTTTCACTAGTTATATTCGACTCTGTAGCTATCGTAAATATTAACGTGATAATGCTTTTATAAATGTATGGGATGATCAAAAACAAAGGTATATATGATATTTGTCTCCTGGAGTTATAGCATTGCAATATATTTCCGTACCTGAGGTATCACTGCTATGGTTGCACACGGAGAGGCACACAAGGTACTTTGCATTAAAGAATGATGATTCGTGATCTTCAGTCGTCATTTCTTTTCAATACTTGTTTATATACCATCTAATAGTATTCCACCTTCGAGTATGTAGACCTCGATTAATCGGTAATAAGGGTCTGCATGGGGGGTCCTGGCAATGCTTAAAGGTAAATTAAGCTATTCTGGCTTTTAGAAATACTTCATTGGAATGTTCTTCTGTATTGATGCGGTGTCTGGCAAAACTCGCCTGCGGACTCCACTGATTTTGGTGCGATCCTGTGTTCGACTACGCAATACGACACAACATGTGACAATGATAGCGCGCCAAAACGCCAGCTTTTTAAAAAGCACTTGTTTCAATAACGTTAACAATAAATTTGGGGTAATGAATTAAATAAGGCGGTACGTGGAATCAAAGCGACCAGTTTCGCTTCAGGAAGAATTTCTCGACAACGCGTACCGTTAAATTAAGCCGGCTTGCTACGATTAACAGTGAATTAACATTAAAATGGTTCGCTAATTCTCACGGAAAAACGCATGTAGACCCCCAGTAATCAGTCACGCCCAGGGTTCCGGGCAGAGCTTGGGTATAGCGATCGATATCCGCTAGTTTTCCTGCAACCGTTGAACTTAGAATCCTGCACGTAACGTGGGACTTCGACCGGCCCGTGGACTTCCTAAAAATAGTTTGGTTTGTGGAAACTGTTTTGTTTTAGTGGAAATATCTGCGATCTTCTACGGGATATCTAGCCCGGAAGTGACCGTCGCCCTCACATGGTGACAACAAAAGATGACAGTCCAACTCATAACTGGTACTTTTGCCCGAGACCCATTTGGGATAAAACAAGGTATCCAGACCGGGCCCTCCGTCATTCCTACATGGAAAACTTGTAAAACTGGACGCTTAAAGACAAATAATGGCAGATTGGTAACTCGATCTGCTACTGTATTCCTCCATTATTAGGAAGAACCGCATGGTGGAATGAATGTACGTGTACGTGTATGACTCAGGCAGGTGGCATAAAACCGGTTGCCCAAGGTTTTCAAACAAGTTCGTTTGCCGCCATTTTTGTTTACGTTCGAATTTCGCCCGTTGTTTGTAGCCTGTACTGTTTACTATGGCTAGTTTATCAGCTGAGACCATAAGAAAGTCACAATGTGCTCTGTACGACAGTTCATGTATGGATTGTGGGTGAAGTGTGGATTACCTTTCCGTTGGATTACGCCTGGTGACCGTTGGGCAAGCTACTT